>JBBPBX010071966.1:0-18183 GCA_038048925.1 Garcialebias charrua
CTCAAGTGTACTGTTGGCGTTGCAAATGACACCATGCACCTGCTTCCTGTCCACAGTGGAAGGCTAATAAACAAAGGATGCAAACAGCAAATTCTTCAGAGGCAGAGACTCCTAGTAATTCTCAAAATCAATGTCAAGCACCATCCCACTCATTGACTCTCCCAGAGCAGACAAGAGCTACTGCCTCTGTGAGCTATTCAAAATCAACTGATGAAACCCTTCTGCCTTGTCAGTTGGTGATTCCATTGAAAGTGGGACTTGACTTTATTTTATTTTCTGGCTTACAGTTTGACGTCTCTGAACATAGTTACTGGTTTAAAAAAAAAACAAAAATCACTGTTATCCATTTATAAGTGCATCTGCTTTAAAGCCCAGAGAGCTATTTCAACCTCATATTGCCTTCTTTTCTGTAATGCGTCCACCACTATTAACATCTTCTCCTATACGCCAGGACCTCTTGGAAGTAGCCACAGATAATGCTCATCTGGATGATTTTGGTAAAAGACAATTGTTACATCAACTACAACACAATAAGAATGTTTGTACCCATACTTTGGGTCGCACGGGAGTTCTCACACACAAGATTTTCCTCACGCACCAAGTACCTATCAAACAAAAACCTTACCGTGTGTCACCCATCAAGCTTCAGATCATCAAGTAGCACATACAAGAGATGTTGGAAAAAGATATTATAGAGCCATCTACTTCTCTGTATGTTGCTCCAGTGGTCCTGGTACCAAAAAAGCAAGAATCAAAAGCAAGATTCTGTGTGGATTACGGAAAACTAAATGTTGCTACACACACTGACGCTTATCCCATCCCTAACCTCCAAGAAATATTGGAATCACTACATGGAGCAGCTGTTTTCACAACTTTGGACCTCAACAGTGGCTACTGGCAGGTTAAAATGGATGAAGAAAGTCGTGAAAAGACTGCTTTTATCTGTCCTCTTGGCTTATACCAATTTAAAGTGATGCCCTTCGGACTAAAAAATGCACCTACCACCTTCCAACATATAATGGAGACAGTTCTAGGAGACTTGAGAGGAAGCAATTGTTTTGTCTACTTGGATAATAATAATAATAATAATGAATTCAATTTATAACGCACTTTTCATTAATGAAAATCTCAAAGTGCTACACGGTGCAACAGAAATTAAATGTCAATAAAACAAGTAATAAAACAAGTAAAATCAATAACAGTATCAACTAAGATCAAAAGTAGAATCATGAGGAGGTAGAGTATGCTCGGTTGAAAAGAAAGGTCTTCAAGCCGCTCTTAAAGTCAACCACAGACTGTGGGGCTCTCAGACAGTCAGGAAGAGAGTTCCACAGGCGGGGGGCAGCCACACTGAAAGCCCGGTCTCCCATGGTCCTTAATTTGGTTCTCGGAATGTGAAGGAGATTACTGTTCTGTGACCGCAGCGACCGGGTGGATGAGTATGGAATAAGAATATCCTTCAGATAATCTGGTGAAGCTCCATGTAAGCATTGATGTGTAATGAGAGCAGTTTTGTACTGAATTCTGTAGGCGACAGGAAGCCAATGAAGGTTATGGAGAATGGGCGTAATATGTTCAAATTTACGAACTCGCAACAAGATCCTTGCAGCACTGTTTTGAATATATTGAAGTTTCTGAAGGTTTTTGCCAGGGATTCCAATAAACAGGGAGTTGCAGTAGTCGAGCCTGGAGGAGACAAAAGCATGGACGAGCTTCTCAGCATCGGAAAAAGTTAGGGATGGGCGAAGTCTAGAGATGTTTCGAAGATGGAAGAAGCAAGTTTTAAACAGAAGCTTAATGTGATTTTCAAATGTAAGATTGGAGTCCATTTTTATTCCAAGATTAGTAACAGAGGTGGAGAGGGGGATGTCTTGTCCAGAAAAGGAAAGTGTTGTTATAGGAGATGTTTGTACCTGGTGAGGGGTGCCAATCAGTATGGCCTCAGTCTTGGAGCAGTTTAATTGAAGAAAGTTCTGATTCATCCATGCCCTAATTGCCTCCAGGCAGGCAGAGAGGGCAGTGAGTGAAGATGGAGATGACAAGGTGGAAGATGAGGATGCTCCAGTCCTGATGTAAAGCTGTGTATCGTCGGCATAACAGTGAAAAGAAATGTTGAACTGATTAATAATTTGACCTAAAGGCAGCATGTAAAGGGAAAACAACAGGGGCCCCAGAACCGACCCCTGAGGGACACCACAGGAGACAGAGACTGTCTGGGACGTGGCGTTGCCAAGACTAACACATTCCAGCCTATTGGAGAGGAAAGATTTAAACCAGTCCAGGACGGTGTCACAGAGACCGACCTCCACATGAAGACGGTGGAGGAGGATACTATGGTCCACAGTGTCGAAGGCTGCAGTGAGGTCAAGGAGGACAAGGATGGAGGGAGAGCCAGTGTCAGCAGCCAAGAGGACATCATTAGTAACTCTCAGCAGTGCAGTCTCAGTACTGTGAGCTGCCCTGAATCCAGACTGGAACTTCTCATACAGGGAGTGTTGTTGTAAGTGATCCTGCAGCTGAGCAGCAACTGCTTTTTCCAGCACTTTAGACAGAAAAGGGAGGTGTGAAATTGGGCGGTAATTAGAAAAAATGTCGGGATCCAAATTAGATTTTTTCAGAAGAGGCCTAATGATGGCAGTTTTTAGAGGCAGTGGAACATGACCAGATTGAAGAGACTGATTTATTATTTGAGTGATAAGTGGGCCTATTGCAGAGTGATTGGATTTTATGAGAGACGAGGGGAAAGGATCCAGGGCGCAGGATGAAGGCTTCATTTTCTTGATGATGGCCTCCACCTCACTCTGAACAACTTCGTCAAAGCTGTTAAGGGTCCCAGAATGCAGACGGGTAGATGGCACACTGAGAACAGGGAGGTTGTGGAGCTGAGATCTGATAGTGTCAATTTTGGTTTTAAAAGATGAAAGAAACAGCTCGCATTTTTGAGCAGAGTCCTCAAGAGTTTGTTTAATGGGATTAAGCAGACGAGTTATTGTGGAGAAGAGCTGTTTAGAGTTTCCAGGGCAGGTGTTGATGATGTTAGAATAATATTTGGAGCGTGCTTCTTTAAGAGAATAGGCGTACGCTTTCTGATGTTCTTTGTACGCCTGCTTATGTACCGAGAGACCAGATGATTTTAGACGTCTCTCGATAGCACGGCCAGTTGCCTTCATCTTGCGCAGCTCATCAGTGTACCAAGGGGCTGAACGGGAGAAAGACACCAGTCTTGTTTTCAAGGGAGCATGTAGGTCCAGGAGCTCCCGAAGAGATTGGTTGTAGTAATCCACAGAGTCATCTGCAGAAGGATGATTGACAGCGGTCAGGGTGTGAAGATCAGCAGACAGAACATCAAGGGAAATGTTTTTAAGGTCACGGAACTGGATGGGTCGTTTTGGGTTTGAAGCAGGCGAAGATGAAGGCACTTCCAGGGAGATGACCCTGTGGTCTGAGACACCCAGGTCATATACAGATAAATTATTGATGAGTACAGTGTCAGTAATCACCAAATCCAGAGTATGCCCCCTGCTGTGCGTAGGGGCGTCAACATGTTGAGTGAGATTAAGAGAATCCAAAAGAGACTTAAAATCTGTTGCCAGAGGTGAAGAGGAATTGTCCACGTGGATATTCAAGTCGCCAAGAAAAATAGTCTTCACAGGGGAGGTGCAGAAATAAGTGAAGAGGTCATGTATCTCTGAGTTAAATGAAACATGCGGTTTGGGAGGTCTATAAATTAATATAACATTCATCAGGAGTGGGGCTTTGAAGCTGAAAGCCAGACATTCAAAAGAAGAAAAATCCTGAGAAACCAGATGCGACAGCCTTAAACTACTGCGGTAGATTACAGCCAGACCACCACCGCGGCCAGTGCTGCGGGCTCTCTGCAGATAGCTGTATCCAGATGGACAAGCTTCATTTAAAGAACTGTACACATCCGGTCTATGCCAAGTTTCTGTGAGGCACATGAGGTCCAAATTCTTCTCCAAAATGTGATCATGAATTAGACATGATTTGTTTGAAAGTGATTGAACATTAAAAAGTTCTATTTTAATACTAGTTGGAGCAGATTGTTTTTGAAGAGGTTTAAGCAGACTGAAGTCCACTCCACGTTTTCCTTGCCACTTCGTGTGCTGTGGACTACAAAGGACCACAGACGCAGCGTTCTGATGACGTCGTCGAGGTGCGACACGTCTCTCAGACCAGACAGTAGCAATCGAGTCAGAGCCAGTTTGCCTAAAGTGAACTAATTTCTTTCGAGAGCTTCTATGGATGTAACGAGGTCTACGCAGAAGTCCCAGTTGTTTAATGGTCGAAATAGAAGGAGGAATGGAGCAGTTGTTAAATTCAAACAGCTGCGATGACATCATTATTTATTCCACCACACCGGAACAGCACATGTTTGACCTACAAGCTGTTTTTGACAAACTGGTGATGGCAAATCTAACTGAAACATGAAAAAGAGCCAATTTTTCCGTACATCACTAAAGTTTCTGGGTCATACTGTTTCATCTGCTGGAGTAGAAGTGGATGCTGAAAAAATAAAGGCTGTTCAGGACTTTCCGATACCCCAGAACATTAAAGAGCTGCAACGATTTCTCGGACTGGCTGGATGGTACCATCGCTTTGTGCCAAGATTTTCACAGCTCACTGAACCCCTCAATGCTCTAAAACGGAAAGGGGCAAAGTACCTCTGGACTCCCCAATGTCAAGCAGCTTTTGAGGCTCTAAAAAATCACCTTGTCTCACCACCAATACTTGGACATCCTGATTTTAATCTCCCATTTATTGTTTATACAGATGCAAGTGAAGTTGGTTTGGGTGCTGTCCTAGCTCAAACAACAGGACTTGGGTCAGAGCATGTTCTTGCCTTTGCCAGTCGCACCTTAAATAGAGCAGAGAGAAATTATTCTACCACGGAACAAGAGTGTCTTGCTGTGGTATGGGCTCTTGAAAAATGGCGATATTATCTGGAAGGGAGGCATTTTACTGTTATAACTGACCATTCTTCCCTCGTCTGGGTCTTTAAAACCACAAAACCCAGCACAAGATTGATCCGTTGGGCTCTTCGCCTTCAAGAATTCACCTTTACGGTAGAATACCGTAAAGGTAAATACAATACAGTGCCAGATGCCCTATCGAGAGCACCAATGAACAACAATCAATCACCCACCTGTGCTACGGTGTTACGTTCAATGAAGGATACCTCACAACACCTACAAATAACTGATGAGGATATCTGGAAAGCATAGCAGACTGATCCTGATGTACAGAGCCTTTATACAAAAATCACTGAAACGGGAGAAATCATTGAAAGTTCAACAACCAAATTCACCATTGTGGAAGATAAAGTGTACAAAGTGACACAATTACCTCATAAATCTCTGCATCAAATCTACATTCCATCGTCTCTCCGTCAACAGTTGCTTCATCACTATCATGACGATCCCTTATCCGGACACCTTGGACGATATAAGACATACAAGCGATTACAAGCCCTTGTGTTTTGGCCCAAGATGAGCCTGGATGTGAGAGATTATGTGCGCAATTGTAAGGTATGCCAGCTTTACAAGCCTGAGAACCGGAGACCACGTGGAAAGCTTCAACAGACTCTAGTCCACAAACCTTGGGAGATGCTAGGGGTGGATCTCATGGGACCATTGCCTCGCAGTACCAGCAGAAATCTGTATGTAATAGTCTTTGTTGACTATTACACTCGCTGGATAGAACTATTTCCTCTCCGCAAGGCGACAGCAGAGACTGTATCTCACATTATGAACAAAGAAATACTCACTCGTTGGGGTACACCAACCTACATCCTCTCCGACCAAGGTCCACAGTTTGTATCATCTGTGTTTGAAGACATCTGCAAGCGTTGGAATCTCCAGCGGAAGCGGACATCACCATACCACCCTCAAACCAACCTAACAGAAAGGATAAACCGCAACATCAAGGCAATGATTGCATCATATGTGGAAGAAAAACATAAAACCTGGGATAAATACTTACCGGAATTCCGCTTTGCTCTCAACTCAGCTGTACATGAATCCTCAGGAGTGACCCCTGCCGAACTCAACCTTGGTCGTTCTTTAAGAGGACCCCTAGATAATGAACTCCAACCACACCTATGTGATCCAGATTCGCCTGCATATCCCACAGCCAAACAATTGACTGAACTCAGACACCTGGTTACCCACAACTTGGAAAAGGCACGCAAAAAACAAAAAAAGTACTATGACAAAGGAAGAAGAGAAGCTGACTTCAAGATTCAAGATCGGATATGGCTTCGCACTCACCCCATCTCAAGGGCAGATAGGTCTTATTCTGCCAAACTTGCTCCACGTTGGAAAGGTCCCTACCGAATTGTCCAAAAACTAGGACCTGTGAACTATGAGATCGTCTTGGAGGACACTGGGGAGGATCTTCGCATAGTAAATGTGACACAAATGAAACCTTGCTATCCTACCGCTGAAGAAGTTGACAGGGAGCAAAGAAAGACACTCCTAAAGATTTTTGAGGAGGACAGCGATGAGGAGGAATTTAAAGGGTTTTAATGCCGATAATACAATACAACGCCTCCACAGGTTTCGACTTTCTTCAGGGAAGGGGGAGTGTAACAGCCTGAACCTTCACCAATAAATATTATGCGCCTAAAATCCTAAATTTCTCCACCCCTTTATTGTTTTGGAGCAATTATCCCCTAACACACTGACCGATAAACCAGCTGGTCCACCGGTGAACACGCCCCTTTTTGAGAAATGTGAAAGGAAACGGAAGGAAGCGCGAAGCGGAGCGGGGTGTGTCATCTTCAGCTGTTTGGAAGTGTGGACGACGTGATTTTGGATTACTAGAGCCTCAACTGGATGCAACAAAATTGCTTCTGTTTGAACTGTCTTCTTCCCCCCCATCGTCGGTAGTGTGAGTGAAACAAACCAGCTGTTTTTCATCTGCGACCTCTGTGGATTATTAAAACTTGGATGAACTATTGTTTTTGTTTAAAACTTTGTGTGCCGCCGAGCACTGGTTTTGGGACAGAGATTAACTGCTCGAGCCACATTCCTCTTTAAGTTGAGTTATTATTTGATGAATTATTGTTTGTGTGGATAAATATATTGCCACCTGTTTGCTGCAGCAGGATTGTTGACCTTTGTGTGCCGCCGAGCACCGGGCTGTGGAATTGATTAAATACAGTACTAAGTTTGTTAAATATTGCTTTCTTTTGTATGAATTATTATGAGGATTTTTGTTTGTATCCAGGGGTAAATACACTTGATTTTGAAAAAAAAAACATTATGTAGTTGATGGGTTTATTTCATTTAGTGTAAGGGTGTGATCACATTAAGTGTTTAACATCCTTTGTTCTAGTTTTGTGTTAAAGGGCAAATATATTATTTATATAATTAGACATCTTATATGTCAGGAGAGAGACCTGGCTGGCACCCCAAACAAAAGCCTGTCTCACAAAACTGTTACAGCGTCAATTTACATAGAATGGATATGTTATCTCCGGTATGTGTGGGCGTTATTTCAGCTTCCAAATTACATGTTGGTGCGTGGCATGTCAGGCTGTATAAAACTTCTGTCTCACAGCTGCTTTTTGAATTGAAAAAGCCCTTCGGATGAAGGGTGAAACGTTTTCTGTAACAAATAAAGGCCAGTTGTTTTTTGTATTGAGCGCTTGCTTCTGATTTTATCATGTCCTGGACGACTGAGAATCTTCACCAGCATACTATTGATCATAATATTCTCATTGACAAATTGAGTAAATACAGTATCAGAGGACCAGCATTGCAGTGGGTATCTAGTTATTTGAAAAATAGAAAGCAATTTGTGCAGATAAATGATGTAAGATCCGACCGTTGCAATATTACATGTGGAGTCCCTCAGGGTTCTGTACTTGGCACAAAGCTGTTTATTCTATATGTAAATGACTTGGTAAAAGTGTCAGGACTCCTTAGCTGTATATTATTTGCTGATGATATCACATTTTTTTGTTTGGGTAAAGATATTGAACAGATGTTTGAGTTGATGACGACAGAATTTGTTAAAATACAAAATTGGTTTAAACTAAATAAATTATTGTTGAATTTAGATAAAACCCAGTATATGATATTCAGTAAAAAAAGGAAACTGTTAATGTTCCATTTAAGATTGATGGTGCTGAAATCTGTTGTGTTAATGAAGTGAAGTTTTTGGGTGTTATTATTGATGATGAATTGATGTGGAAGAATCACATAAATTATGTTAGGCCAAAGATGGCTAAATCAATTGCATTATTATACAGAGTCAGGTACTTGTTGAATGACAGAGCTCTGTATTTGTTGTATAATACAATTATTGTTCCACATTTAATTAATTGCATTGTTGTTTGGGGGAAAGCTTGTAAAACATTTACAGAGCCTATTTTTGCTACAAAAAAGAGCTGTTAGAATAATCACTGGAAAACTTTATTGTCACCCTTCTAACACCTTACTATATTTGATCAATTGAAATTATTGAAGTTCCAGGACTTGGTGGATTATATTTTATTAGTTATGTATCCACAATATTCCTACGCCCCATGATGCCTTGCGCGAATTATGGGAACGACTTCCGCCTGAAGTGAGAGCAGCAGTTAAAGCCCAGTCTACTGGCTGTATTTTTCACTTTTGTTTTTTTGTTTTGTTTATTTCTAATTAATTGCAATGGTTACTTCGTGTTGGGTTAGTGGGTGTTGCTGTCGGGTAGACGTTTGTTCAAAGTGCAGTTTTCACTTCATCCCAAAAATAAGTAAACGTGAAGGATTTATCTCCATCGGAGGAGCTGACAGCTGCACCTCCTCTGCCTGATCTGCTCCCGAAGACGTCGTGTTCAGATCACGTTTTCTCCGGTAAACAAAATATTCTACATAAATCATTTTGTGAAACAATTTCAGAACAATGTGAGAGTATAATTTTCTCTGTGTTGGAGCTGTTGTTGTTTTTTTCTTCATGATTTAGCATTGTCTACTAGCTGTGGTTAGCTTAGCATGTAGCGTTAGCATCTGTTAAAGTATTTACTAAACAAATCTGTGGATAAATAATATAACTACATGTGTGTGTAATACATTTGCAGTACATACATATGCTGTGTGTATGTGTATACTGTATGCACACTATATATACAGTATATACATACATACTGCACATACATACTGTACTGTAGTACTGTTTTGATTGTAGGTCCCTGTTACTCTCATGTGAATAAAGCAGTGGGATGCTGTTTGTACAGAAAATATTCCATAACACAAGCTCATCTTTTGGTTATTACTACATTTGTTCTATTGAAATATTTATATTTTCAGGAAGGCCTGCACACAAGTCACAGACTGGTCTCCCACGCTGAAGTTGACAGACACACTTACTCTGAGACGCAGGAGCAGAAGAACAAGTAATGACACAAGCACCTGGCACAATAATTCAAAAATATTAAAGTAAATCTAAGATAAAATTACTGAAATCAATATAAAATTGAACATTACAGTATATCTTTGTGAATGAGTAAAAAATGTAGGAGCAACTGTATTTATTCTTTCTACTTTGAGTAGCAAACTTGGTCTTATTTTAGACTTTGTGATGCAAACATGACAGTTTTATTCTTTTTTTAAGGTACAGACGAGTGAAGGGCCAAGTTCCATCGTCTTGGATTCCGGAGGGGTTTGCTGCTTGCTCCAGTCGTCCAGTGGTCGTCCAGTGGTCGTCCAGTGGTCGTCCAGTGGTCCCACATGATTAGGAATCTGTTCCAGTTTGTTTAAAATCAGAAACTGCCCATCATTTCTTGTTGAAGAGTGTATTTGACCTGGTATTTATTCTGGTATTTATTCTGCAGCCAATCATTTTCATTAAAAGACATCAAATCACCCACAGTTCTCATATTGTATTCAGTTTCAAATGTTTTTAGTTTATTCATTCATTCATTCATTCAACCTTTATTTATACAGGCTTGCCTCGTTGAGCCACGGGGACTCATTTACAAGAGGGACCTGTCTCACTCACACCCAGAGTCAATTTAGAGTTAACAATCAGCCTAAAATTTATAATTATAGCTTTTATTCTTATCAATCTCCTCCTGGAGGAGGAACCACAGCAACATGCATGTTTTTAAGTTTTGTACTTGTCAATAAAAAACTAAACTGGTAAGTTGCCAAAAAAACAATCACATCTAGTGTTTTTATTTGCAGTAGAACTTCTCATTAGACATTAAACAACGTATCTTATTGAAATAAAGAAGGTGAAACACAGCAACACCAAATGCACTTCAAACGCAGATTTATTTATAGAAATTATATTTTCACTCATTTGTTGCTGTGGTACATAACTGCACACAAACTTCTGGACCAACTGGAGCTTCATCCATCCCTGGACCAACTGGAGTGTCATCCATCTCCTGGACCAACTGGAGCGTCATCCATCCCTGGACCAACTGGAGCTTCATCCATCCATCCCTGGACCAACTGGAGCATCATCCATCCATCCCTGGAACTCACCTTATGCAGAAATATAACAGAAAGGAGGAAAAGAAAAGTACAGTATACAAACATTAGGGTTCATTTATGAACACACACAAACACACCTAGATTATATATAAAAGAAACCCACGCACACACACACACACCTATATTATATATATATATATAAATAAACACAACAGACAACTATATATACATACAGTATAAATAAATATACACAGACAGCATACATATATAGGTGCGTGTGTTTATTTGCCAGTTATGCACGAAAATATTAGTATCATTTAATCACTGACTACATAAAATCATTAAACTAAAAGCTGTCTCTTAAATCATACCTGGTGTTCTCGTTCCTCTGGAGGATACAGAGTCTTTTTTCAGGTGGTTTCTCGTAGCCCAGCCACAAAGAAGGATGCAGGTTTTGTTTTCGGAGCATGTTCAACACACACTAGTTGCAGCCACAAATTCAGCTTCGTCTGATTATTCTTACAGCCACGAACAGCGCAACAGGTACCCGAGCTCCTCAAGACATCTTCGTGACAATATTAGCTCAAAATAACAGAAAACAGAACTTTAACAGAACTTCTACGATGCGCACAGATAAACAAGTAAACAACGAGGAGCCAATGCAGAAATTCTACTTCCGGGGTCAAAACGGAAGTAAGTCCCATAATCGCAAATACAGTGCCACCTTCAGGAATATTGTGGATACAGCTCATAAAAATCAACTGTCTGTAAATATCCAAATGCGTTTTGTTAAATGGCGAAGCTGTTATAATCTTAAGGAAATAGAAATATTTATTAAACCACAATATAGAACCAGTTTAAAGGGTCGGTCAACCTCAATTCAAGGAATTGGCTTATGGAATGGCTTGGAGACTGAAGTAAAAAATGTAGCAACAATGATTGCATTTAAGAAAATGATTAAAAATGGACTATTGCAAAGGTATAAATGAAATACTGTTATGTATGTTGCTTTGTAATTCGATATTTTTGGTGAATTATTTATTATTTTTTCTTATTTAAAGTTGATTGATGTTTGATTTGATGGATTGTAAGAGGGGCAGTTAAAATAAGATTTTTTTTTCTTCTTACTGCCACCTTTCATTTCATTTATGTGTTGTATATTTACTTGTTGTATAATGTTGTATTGTTTTTTATTATTATTATAAAATGAATGAATAAACTAAACTAAATTAAAACTAAACAACGACCGCCACCGGTGCTGTTGACAAACAGGGTACTGGCGGAAATTGTGCTACTGTTAGTCGAAGACCCTGAGGAGGGAAATGTGCCAGAAGACAGAGGGAGAGGAGGAAAGTGAAGAATACTGTATAGGACTGAGGGTTGCAACTCTAAATGTGGGGACATTGGCCCTCATTCATGAAACTGTTCGTATTCTTATCCTACGTTTCTCCTACTTTTGTTCTTACGAAGCGTTCGTACGAACATGCCACGTCAGATTCAACAAACTCTTCTATCATGAGGAAACGTGTGTAAATGGGTTGCGTAAATATGATGAATCCCACCTGTTCTAAACAGCTGCGCGTGCACGCGTGAGCTTATTTACATAATTCCCACCCCTCAAAACACCATATAAGGCTACGTTTCCTGCCTCAGAGGCAAAACGTGTCCGTTCATAAAATGACAGCGAAAAGTAAAAAAGAAGATCACTACCGGTGCGGAGAATGAAGTTCTGCTCTCCTTGATTGAGAAAAGAAAATCTGTCCTTATTAGCAGCGTCACTCATGGAAGTAAATGACCAGCTAAAGCCAAAGAAAGTTTGTTTATAATAAATGTGGACCTCAAAATATGCATGTGTCTTGGTGGCTTACTGGTTAAAGCATTGCGCTGTTAGCTGTTTCTAACCTTTTCTACACCTCGTGGGATCGAGTCCCACAAGGTATGATTTTTTTTTTTCCTTCTTACTTTAGATTATTTATTCATTCCAAATTAAAAAGGCTTTATGCTTTATTTCTTGTTGTATTGTAAATAGTTTTCTTGTGTTATTTAAATCTGGAATGAATTAAAAGAAGAAAAAAAACGTTGTCCCATGCGGGACGCGAACCCATAACCTTCGGAGCTGTGACGCAGTGCTCTACTCACTGCGCCACACGAGATCTATGCCAGTGATAGGAGGAGGTTACTGTAAAGTCTGCGTTACCGAAACTTAAATTAATTCATGGTTTAAGTTGGTTTCAGTTTGAGATCTTCATATTAATATTGTAGTGTTAGAAAACGGCATTGATAACAAATTGATTTTCATTTAAATACTTTAATCCGTTAGTCATTATTACATTTAAAATTATAATTCGACTTCAAACAGAACCTATTGTCAAAAACAATTGTGGTGCGTGACTTTTTTAAACTCTAAATATTTCCTAAATAACGAAATATGAAGTTATTAGTGGAGAAATGCTGTCTGGATGACAGCAGACTGACGCTCCTAAAATATACGACAGGTCCGGACCACTCGTAGATTTTGTTCGTATCTGAAAAAAATCTTAGGATACGAAAACATTGTTGAATACCACATATGCTCCTAAATCACTCGTAAGCACAGTTTAAGCACAAATCTGTGCGTACGAACGGTTCATGAATGAGGGCCAATGACAGGCAAAGGTAGAGAGCTGGCTGACATGATTCAGAGAAGAAAGGTAGATGTTTTATGTGTCCAAGAGACGAAGTGGAAGGGCAGCAAGGTCCGCAGCATTGGAGCAGGGTTCAAACTGTTTTACCATGGTGTGGATAGAAAGAGAAATGGAGTAGGGGTGATCTTGAAGGAGGAGTTGGCAAATAATGTAGTAGAGGTGAAGAGAGTGTCAGATAGGGTGATGTGTCTGAAGGTAGAAGTAGAAGGTCTGATGCTAAACATAGTCACTGGTTATGCTCCACAGGTTGGATGTGATGGGGAGGAGAAAGATACATTTTGGAAAGATTTGGATGAAGTGATAGAGAGTATTCCCAGGGAGGAAAGAGTGGTGATTGGAGCAGACCTGAATGGACATGTTGGTGAAGGAAACAGAGGGATGAGGAAGTGATGGGTAGGTTTGGTGTCAAGGAAAGAAACCAGGAAGGACAGATGGTGGTGGATTTTGCCAAGAGAATGGAAATGGCTATAGTCAATACCTATTTCCAAAAGAGGGAGGAACATAGAGTGACCTATAAGAGTGGAGGAAGGAGTACACAGGTCGACTACATTCTGTGTAGAAGAGGAAACCTGAGGGAGATTGGAGACTGTAAGGTTGTGGCAGGGGAGAGCGTGGCCAGACAACATCGGATGGTTGTGTGTAGAATGACTGTTGTTATGAAGTCAGAATGCTAAACACTCTGCCTGCTCTGCCCCCCCTCCCATTTGAACTGCCTTAACACTAAAACTTTCTCACACATTACCACACAACACAAAGATTTTAACACTGGACTCTGTGTCATCAAACGGGTTATTCACTAAACTCTCGGTCATGTGCTCATACAGTTTGCACTACTTCTCATACTTGCACTAATGTCTGTATTACATCACTGCCTATAATCATAATACTGTTTACATTCTCTGTTTACATTTATTAATACTGTTTACTTTTATTACTACTGCTTACATGTAATTACTACTGTTTACATTTATTTACACTACTCTAATATCTACACCACTGCTGGTACATATACAGTGTGCTCTGAACGGTCTTATTTAGGGATGCCCAATGTGCCTTACTGCATATGCCACTTTTTGCCTCTATAACAACATCAACTACTACCTCATACATATACTGTGTACATTGACTCATACGCTGCTTTGCCACTTTGCAAGCAAAACTGCGACGTCTTGCAGTTCTGCTTGGGGGCCACGTACAAGACGGGCTGTCACCGGGGGATCACAGCGGGAGTGCAGCCAGAAGTTACGCAATGTTTGTTCACTCAACGGGGGGTAAAAGACGTAAGACAGGGAGTCTTGCGGAGTATAACCCAGCCTTTAGACAAGAGGTGACCATCTGTGAGCAGCGGTATGGTTTCTTGCCAAGAAAGAGCACCACAGATGCCATCTTTGCTTTGAGGATGTTGATAGAGAAGTACAGAGAGGGTCAGAAAGAACTCCATTGTGTATTTGTGGATTTAGAAAAAGCATATGACAGGGTGCCAAGCAAGGAGGTATGGTATTGCATGAGGAAATCTGGAGTGGCAGAAAAGTATGTTAGATTGGTACAGGACATGTATGAGAACAGCAGGACAGTGGTAAGATGTGCTGTAGGAGTGACAGATATCTTCAAGGTGGAGGTGGGATTGCATCAAGGATCGGCTTTGAGCCCCTTCTTGTTTGCTCTGGTGATGGACCAACTAACAGATGAGGCCAGGCAGGAATCCCCATGGACTATGATGTTTGCAGATGACATTGTGATCTGTGGTGAGAACAGGGAACAGGTGGAAGAGAACTTGGAGAGGTGGAGGTATTCACTTGAAAGAAGAGGAATGAAAGTCAGCCGTAGTAAGACAGAGTACATGTGTGTGAATGAGAGGGAGGCCAGTGGAACAGTGAGGCTACAAGGAGCAGAGGTCACAAAGGTGCAGGACTTCAAGTACTTGGGGTCCACTATCCAGGAAAATGGGAGAATGTGGTAAAGAGGTGAAAAAGAGAGTCCAGGCAGGATGGAGAAAAGTTTCATGAGTGACTTGTGACAAAAAGTTATCAGCAAAGGTCAAAGGCAAAGTTTACAAAACAGTGGTGAGACTAGCTATGTTGTATGGTCTGGAGACAGTGTCATTGACAAAAAGACAGGAGAAAAACTGGAAGTGGCAGAAATGAAGATGCTGAGGTTCTCCTTAGGAGTGACAAGGATGGATAGGATCAGGAATGAGATCATAAGAGGTACTGCACATGTTCAACAACTGGGTGATGATGTTAGGGAGGCCAGACTGAGATGGTTTGGACATGTCCAGAGGAGGGACAGTTAGTATATTGGTAGAAGGATGTTAGAAATGCAGCTGCCAGGAAAAAGACAAAGAGGGAGGCCAAAGAGGAGCATATTGGCCTAATCGCTCAACCGACGATGCCATCTCCTCTGCCCTTCACACAGCTCTCACACATCTGGACACGAAATACTCCTATGTCAGAATGCTGTTCATCGACTTCAGCTCGGCATTCAACACCATCATCCCCCAACAGCTCATCCTTAAACTGGACAGTCTGGGGCTGAACACCTCAATGTGTAACTGGCTGCTAGACTTCCTGACCGGGAGACCACAGGCAGTACGGGTCGGGAATAACACATCCAGCACCATCACATTGAACACAGGGGCCCCACAAGGATGTGTGCTGAGCCCCCTTCTATTCACCCTGCTAACACACGACTGCACACCATCATACAGCTCCAACCACTTCATCAAGTTTGCGGACGACACAACAGTGGTGGGTCTCATCAGCAACAACGATGAGACGGACTACAGGAACGAGGTGAGCCGCCTGGCCTTGTGGTGCGGACACAACAATCTCACTCTCAACGTGGAGAAGACAAAGGAGATTGTTGTGGACTTCAGGAAGAGGGATGCCCAACATGCCCCTCTGACCATCAACAGCACCACAGTGGAGAGAGTGGACAGCACCAAGTTCCTGGGAGTGCACGTCTCAGAGGACCTGTCCTGGAGCAGGAACACTGCATCACTGGCCAAGAAGGCTCACCAGCGTCTCTACTTTCTCCGCAAGCTGAAAAGGGCTGGAGCTTCAACCCCCATCATGTGCACCTTCTACAGGGGTGCCATAGAAAGTGTCCTGACCAGCTGCATCACGGTGTGGTTTGGTGCATGTACTGCATCCTGCCGCAAGAGCCTCCAGCGCATCGTGAGAGCAGCTGAGAAGATTGTCGGCACCTCCTTCCCCTCACTACAGGACTTACACAGCAACCGCCTCACTCGGAAAGCCCTCTGCATGGCAGGTGATCCCACACACCCACTACACAGCTGCTTCAGCCTGTTGCCTTCAGGGAGGAGACTGAGGAGTCTCCAGGCTCGAACCAGCAGACTAAATGACAGCTCTGTTCATCAGGCAGTCAGGATGCTAAACTCTCTGCCTGCTCTGCCCTCCCTCCCACTTGTACTGCCTTAATCACAAAAAACTTTCACACACCACCACACAACACAAAGATTTTAACACTGGACTCTGTGTCATCAAAACGGGTTATTCACTCAACTCACGGTCATGTGCTCATTCAGTTTGCACTACTTCTTATATTTGCACTAATGTTTGTATTACATTACTGCCTATAGTCATACTACTGTTTACATTCACTGTTTACATTTATTACTACTGTTTTCATTCAATACTACTGTTTACATTTATTACTACTGTTTACATTTACACTACTTTTTATATCTACACTACTGCTGATATATATATATATATATATATATATATATATATATATATATTTTTTACTAGCCTTATTGCATATGCCACTTTACCTCTATACCAATATCAACTACCTCATACATATACTGTGTACATAAACTTCATATGCTGCTTTGTCACTCTATTACAAATGTCAATGCCAGAACTTTCATTTTATTTTATAGATATACTTTTTACACTTTTATACTACTATGCAAAAAACTCAGGACAGTATTACACTTTTGTTATTTCATTTTATGCTTATGTTTATTAAATGTTTAGTGTTTTAGTGTTGGTGTAACTTTTCATACTTTCATACTACTACTATGCAAAAACTACTATGCAAAAACTCAGGACAGTATTACACTTTTATTATTTCATTTTATGCTTATGTTTATTAAATGTTTTAGTGTTTTAGTGTTTAAATGTTTACTGTTGCACCGAGGGACAGAGAGAAATGCAATTTCAATCCTGTGTATGTCCTGTACATATTGCAGTTTTGACAATAAAGTTGACTTTGACTTTGACTTTGATATTTGGATGCAGTTAGAGAGGACATGAAGGTAGTTGGAGTGAGGACAGAGGATGCAGAGGACAGAGTGAGGTGGAGGAGGATGACTCGCTGTGGTAACCCCTGAAAAGGGAAACGCTGAAAGAAGAAGAATCTTTTTTAATAGAAAGAAATAAATAGAAAGTAAGACTACAAAACAAATATCCACAAAAAAAGCACAAGGCAAACACACCCAACGGCCATCTGCAATCCTGCAAAGTCTATGACAGAACACAGCAACAAAACACATATTCATAAAAGACACATAACATTCATGACTTTGCAGTAGATTACTATAAATATGTATACCTATACCTACAGATTTATATATATGCACATACATATACATTCATATTCAGTCACATACCCATCTACATATCTACATACGATACCTGCATGTGCATCCCTGCATGTGCATCCCTGTATCTCTTACAGATACCTGCTCTGCCCCTCACCTCTGGAACACTCTACCGCCAGGCCTTCGAAACACCACCTCCCTTTCTCTGTTCAAGACTGCCCTGAAAACCCATCTCTTCAGACTATCATTAACTTTACTAAATGTATTTTTATTATCTTGCATTTTATATCCTTTATGTATTTTATATTTCAATTTGTCACTGATAATGTTTGATCTGTATTACACTGTATTGGTTAGTTAAGTGTCCTTGGGTGTCCTGAAAGGTGCTTTTAAATAAAATGATTATTATTATTATTATTATTATTATTATTAGTGTGTGGTTGTGACCATGCATAAGTGAATAAGGCTTCACTAATAGAACATTC
>JBBPBX010071967.1:5123-18183 GCA_038048925.1 Garcialebias charrua
ACTGAACCCCACCAGGAGCAAAGTCTCCAATCCCCCAACTTAAAGCCAGACCTATCAGTCCACAAAGGGCCGAACTAGTAACATAGCTTCCCATCTTCCCAACCAAAACCACCAACTCAACACAATAAACAACATTAAAATAGCTGAATATAATGATTTCACCCAGTAATTTAAGCCATTAATTACTCTTTACATTACTCATGTTCAGATATAATGATAAAGATATTGTCCAACCTGTTTAGTTCAGTCCCAAGCCGTTACCTCACGTCTCAGAAATTTGTCTGCATCTTCTGGAGTGTCGAACACAGTGGTGTTACTGTTCACGGTGACCACAAACTTGGCAGGATACCGAAAGCCATACCGAATCCCGTTGGATTTGCATTTCTCCCTGATGACCTGAAATATCTGACGCTTCTTCATCACCGTCGAGGTGAGGTCAAGGAAGATGAACACCAGGCGCCCGTCATACTGAAGAGAGCCCTTTTCCCTCGCCAGCCGTAGTACTCGCTCTTTCTCCTGGAAATAGTGTAGCTTAACAATGATGGTCCTCGTCTTTCCATCCTTCGCCTGCGTCAGACTCCGATGTGCCCAATCCACTTCAATTGGCTGGGTGAAGTTGTCTTCTCCCAGCAGTTGCGGTAGTAGCTTGATGACGAAATCCAGCGGTTTACCGTTCTCCGTTTTCTCAGGTATGCCCACAATACGAATATTCTGCAGACGTGAGCGTGCCTCCAGGTCTTCCAGCTTAGCCTGCTGCTGAGAGCATTGAGCAGCTAAGCTAACATACTTCTTCTCCAGCTCTGAAATCCGTCCGCCTTGTGATTCGGCTACGGCCTCAGTAGATGCCACGTGGTCACAAATATCAGATATTGCTGCTCTGAGGTTGGATATTGAACTGTTGAGCTCAATAAATCTCACGTCGACCGTGCCACTCAACTTGTTAATAACTGCCAGGACGTCTTTGTTAGTTGTCGAAGGGTTCAAAGGGCGATTGCTAGCTCCAACACATGCTAGCTTCGTTTGGTCGTCTAAAATGTCATCCCCGGAGCCTTTATCTTTTTTAGTATTCCTCCGTGTTGTCATCTTGCTTAAAGAGCAGACCTTTACTCTGCGAGTCGATCCACCAGAGTTTATTAAGTGTTTAGGATGAAAAATAGTGAAGTTGAGTCGGAGCTTCCTCAAAACACGTCCACTCCATCTTGAGACCAAACCTAAAACAAATGATTTTAAGTCAAACCTCTGCATTTTCAAGGTGTTTTTGTGTTTTCGTGTCCACCCCAAAATGTTTTCACATTTTTGTCTCCAATCATGGAGTGAAGAGGGGGAATTGGAAATACCCTCCATCCATCCATCCATGCATGTTGTGAACATGGTTTCCATTTTGGTGTCTGGCTGTATCTAGGTGTAAGAAAGTTTTCATTTAAAAACTGGGTTGCCATGTCAAAATGCAAGATGGCTGCTGTCATAATTGTCCGTTTATGTTTTGAGGATCATTACGTGAAAAACAAGTGAGGTGCCAACTTCCATTTTGGTGTGTGGCTGCATTGTGGTATAAGAAGGGTCACTATTTAAAATTGGGTTGCAAGTCAAAATACTTTGTACAAGGTGACCACCTATATACACTGTATATAAACCAACAACCCATCTTTTGAGGAAATTATGCGTTCTAGTTTTTATACGGTGTACTGCTTGTTACTTTTAGGCTTTTTGAAGGGACTAACCACTCCACAATTGTACCAGTGATTACCTTTGCCCATCTCACTGTTATCAACAATGATATTGAAAGGTTTTGAGCTATTGTATGCAAAGTATAGTAAGGTGACATGAACTTTTCAATCAGTCAAGAAAATACAACAATGTCAACATATAAATTATGTTGTCTTTTCATTAAGTTCTGTTGAAAATTATGTTTAATTTCAAGTGTAGACAGTAAATAGGATTTTTTTATTTATTGAAATTAAATTTTGATTCAGGTTGTTTTTAAACTTTTGTGCTTGTATGCTCATACATGTCCTTTTTTGAGAATGTGAGGGTCTTCCCTGGGTTAACTCTGTTAACAGTGGGTTATCTGAAGTCCAACAGCTAAAGTCTAATGTGATTAATGTATTTGTGGATGTGCTGGACAGAAGGTTAAAGGGTGGACATTACTGTATGCATGCATGGGGTTATTGTGGGACCATTTTGTTGAGCGTTGCTGTCATCACAGGTTGTTCTCTGAACTGTGAAGAATTAGCTAACCAGTGACTTCTGGTGAAGTGAGGCCATTGTCATAATGCATCTGCTTCTGTACTCTGGCTCCTGTTGATAATAACACCTCTGTCTTCCCACAGCTGAAGAGGCCAAAGAGCTGGAAGAAGACGAATCAAAGACAGGTCAGTGAATCCACACCTGGTCAAGTGTTATCCTTTCATATAGTCCGTGAACACTTTCAGTAAAAATTTTGCTTTTCTAAATGTGTACATATTATTGTCTACATTCTGCACTCTGCATATTATACCGTTTGGTGCAGATTTGTAAATGCTTCCTAGTTAAGTGATGAACAGTTTTACATTATGAGCCCCAAATGTTTCAAATGTTGCAGTAAAACATCTTGACAATTTTCAAGCCTCTTTAAATGCCAGTAATATGCTTTCACATCCGTTATGCAAAATATATTAATTGCAATTCTGGCTGACGTGTGTTTAATATGTTTTTTTTATGCATATGAAGTAAGTTGTTTTATTTATTTTCAAGACTTATACAACAAAACAAACAGTATAACACAATTTTGTGCCACCCCTAACATTCAAATATTTCTAACAGTTTCATAAAAATCCACTGGTTTTATCGTCAGGCAAAAAAAAAAAACTTTTATTTTTTGGTAACATTTTCATGTTTATACACACT
Organism: Garcialebias charrua; assembly: GCA_038048925.1. Classification (NCBI taxonomy): domain Eukaryota; kingdom Metazoa; phylum Chordata; class Actinopteri; order Cyprinodontiformes; family Rivulidae; genus Garcialebias; species Garcialebias charrua. The sequence goes on from JBBPBX010071967.1 coordinate 8,010, forward strand.
TTATTGCTCATTTTTCCACATCTGATTGTGGTTGTATAAATGACTATCCAATAAAAATATCTAAAATAATTTTTGCCAATCTCATAACATAATTTCCATTAAAATGTCATATTCTACAGCTTATGCATTTATACAAGAATAGATATGTAAAAAAAAAAATCCTTACTACTATATGAAAAGATCCATGCCATGTCTGCATTTTTTCCCCACTTTTTACCACAGTTGACCCCTCTAACAATTGTCTACTTATATTACCACTTATCACCAAGTGCATTTACACAAGTCTGTAAAACTTTACCTAATGTAGATTTATTTGTGTTTGTACAAATAATTAATATACATGTTTTATTAATGTGCTAAAAGTTAATTTTAGAGATGCTGGTGGGCAGTTCTTGGTCTGTTTTATGTCATGGCACCATATTTCAGCCCCCTTTCCTGTCGTCTTATTTACTTTACACGTTTTTTTGTTGTTGTTGTTTTTTCATAGAGAGTAGTGAAAGAAAGTACAATGTCTAATCTAACTCTCAGCAAGAAACGGAATGATTATTTAAAATCCAGAATTGCTGAGTATTTATATTTTCCCTCTTAAGAGTGCTCGTGAACCAAAACAGAATAGTGCTTTGTGTGCTTCTTTTGAGTGATTAGATTAGATTGCGTTATTTTGTTCAGTAGAAATATGACCTTATGAGTCCAGAATTAATTTTTCCATTAGCACTCAGGGCAAGCTTCTTCTGCATTACTAGCTTCAGTGACTACCCCTCGCAGTCCTAGCAGTTCTCCCTCAAGCATTAACGTCATTAGAGTTATTAATTTAACTTAACTTTTTATTCTGATTGAATTATTTAGCCTTTCAGTGAACGCCAAAGTTAATACCATGTGATTTTAATAAGCTGAGAGGTGAAGGAGAGTCTCAGAGTGAAGGGGGACAATGGCTTTTATTCTCTATTCCCTTTCTCATGAATGTTTTAGTGAGAAATCTGTGCAGCCAGGAGCAGGGTCAGCCTTTCCACAACTAGCAGGACGTAATAGTTCAGCTTTAGCTAAAGGGGCTGGGAAACAGAGAAGGAAGCTGAGAAACCATAAACTGTCTGCACCTCATTGACAAGACAGAAACATTCAGCCACGCTTGCCCTCTCCTCTTTTTTTTGTCATCGTAGACACACCTGGAGGAACCAGGTGGATATTCTGGTTGGTGAGCTTGTGAAGTCAAGCTAATGGCTCTGTCTTATGAGATCCCTCTCTAAGCAATTCAGACAGGCAGCTTTGTTTTGCCATCTGGCTTCAATTGCGCTGACAAAGCCAGAGGTTCCTTCGCGAGACAAAAGAGCTAAAATGAGCCTCACTTTAATAAACCCAGAATGATGGGGAGCCACATTTGTGTGTTATCTTAATGAGCTGTCCAAAGGAGAGCGTGCCTTCCCTTTCAAAGCCAGCCTGATTGGAACAATAAGCAGTGATAACTAGGGACCTGTGCTCATTCATTTGCGGTGGGATGGGATTGCTTTGTTGCATTTACTGCTGAAGCAAACAAGGTTTAAAAAAACAGTGCAGCTCAAATTCAGAGATACTCGGAGTTGCTAAAGGCAATAACAGCACTTTCACCTATGAACAGTCTCACAGTAAATTACATACAGACAGTAAATAAGAAGCTTGTCCACTAACGTTCATCCATGCACATGCAAAGACTAGTAGCATGCAGTTCTTGTTCCTTTCATCCTTAAAAAAATTGCATTCAGTAATCTGAACATGATGCCTTTTAGAGGAGGTTGCAGTCATGAAAGTGAGGGCACTATCAGAATCTGAATTCAGTTTGTGTGCACTACCTCCTTGAAGAGAGTGCTTGTGACCCAGTTCTTTCACAGACACCGAATCATTGGTGAAAGAGCAATTTAACACACCCTCTGAAAAGAGAGCAGGGTGTTAAAAACAGTTTTATTAACCCGTCTTAGCTGAGGCAAGGTGCTGTGAAGGTGGAAGGTTAGGGAATATCAAGCCTTATTCAGATGATAGCTTAAGGAAGCCCCAGCCTGCACTCTCCTCTGACTCCTTAATGCTAAAGCCACTACTGCAAGGCAGATGACTGTGCTAAAACCACACTAAAGCCTCTAGCCCTCTAGTTCATCAGCCTGACTATTGTTCCAAATTTAAATGGGAGCTAATAAAATCCGCAGATCCCAGGAAACTTGCAAAATGTACAATTTGTCTCTGACATAAAATGCTGAATGACCCAAGATGTCTGTAAAATCTGATAATAGGTCCAAAGTCATTTTATTCAATTCCTCTTTTTTGTCCCATTATCTTTAATCTTGGCAGCCTCTCGATTGTTATTATCCAGACTAAGATTTTATTTATTTATTTATTTAAACCTTTCCCACCATCTCTAGTTGTTTCAATACACTTCACATAATGGGGATAAAAAGCCATAAAGTCACTTCGGTTTTTCCTTTTTTTCCTATTTTTTCTTCAGATTTTAGATAATAGATTGATTTTAAATTCACATTTTTTCAACACAAGGTCAACAATGCATTGAAATGCTCAGGACAAGAAGAACTGTCTTGACTCGCAAAAAAATAAAATAAAAACAGCAACAAATACAAATCATGCAACAAAAATACTTGCCAAAAGTGAAAAAGTGAAATACATCTACAGCAGCATGGTCCTATAGCAGAGCGGTTCTGTTAGCAACATGGTCCCGTTAACATTATGGTACTGTTAGCATCTTGGTACTGTTAGCATCATGGTACTGAAGCCATGTTGTTCCCTCCCAATGACACAATCTCAAACCACTGCATCGACCTTTCTGCTAGCCCTGTCTGAAAAACAAAAAGTCACAAATCTGGGAGTGATAATGGATCCTTCCATGAAACTCAACAGTCATGTAATCATGATTGTTAAATCCTGTTTTTCCAGCTGAGGCGAATGTCTACGCTGAAGCCCATATTATCCCAAAATAACCTGGAGACAGTAATTCACGCATTTATTACATCTAGGCTCGATTACTGCAATTCACTCCTGTTTGATATCAGTCAGACCATCATTGCACGATTACAACTGGTCCAGAACGCAGCAGCCCGATTTTTAACCAGTACACGCAAAAGAGAGCACATTTCACCAGTCTTGGCCTCTCTGCACTGGCTACTGATTCACTTTCGAATCCAGTTCAAAATTCTATATGTCTACAAATCGCTAAACAGTCTCGCCCTTGCCTATCTCACTGATTTGCTACAGCTATATGTCCCACCACGTGCTTTGAGGTCAGCGGACCAGGTACTTTTAAAGGAGACCACAGATAGGTTTTTTAAATTTTTATGGTATGTCTGTGGGGTTACCAGACACTGTTCATTCAATTTAATACACAAAATAATTCTTTGATAATCAATTATACCCTTTTTAATTCTGCCATTTTTAACTTTCGTTTTGAACGACTGGTTTATGTTAATGAGATCTGAAGTTCACGCCCTTCAAAGATCTGTTTACATTAACTCCGCCCTCCAAAGGCAGACGAGGATGTCTGAACTCACGTTACTGCCACCCAGAGCGCTGAGCTGAACTGGACCGCAACATATTTATTGTGGGACAGATCAGACGTAGTTGTCGTGTCATTTTTAATTTTTCCTCTGTAATACGTCTCCCTCCCTCCCCCTGTGCGCGCGCTGGAGGGAGCGGATGTCACTCGCAACGGACACACACACACGCTCACGGGGTCTGATTTGCGCTCGCGCGGGTCTCATTGTTCTCTCGAGGGTCTCATTTGTTCACTAGAGGGTGTGTATTTGCCCTCCCCCTAATGACAGCGTTAAAAATCCATAGCTGTCTCCCCCGCTCAGCGCGCTCACACAAACACACACACACACAGGTTGGTTAATGCGGTTTAGCGGTATGTAGTCTGGCCTGCTATGACACATAAACCAACACACACACACACACACACACTGCAACATGCTGCATCGCTGTTCATTCAAGACAGCCATCTGAAAACTATGCCATTATCTGGGCCAGGAGGGTTAGATAATCTTTGCAACGCTCACGTTAGCTGGCTAGACTCTGTGACATTTTTAGCCATTGTGCTGACATGAAATAAGGAAAAACAACCGTCCGTCACCTCTTTCATACTGAAGTGGGTGGAGCATCACCAGGGGTTGCTAGGTGACGGGGCGGGACAAAGGTTGGGGTTGTGGCTGCGGTTTGTGACGTCACAAACTGCAGGAAGTGAGAAACGATCTGTTTCTATCAAAGATAAATAAATATACTTAGAGTAAATAAACCACTGGGTGCATTTTATGGGCTCTAGCACAGTTTTTTTATGAAGTTCATACCCAAAGTTGAGTAAAAAAAACATTAAAAAGTGAATTTTGATGTGGTCCCCTTTAACAGTTCCAGGAACTCGTCTTAAATGCAGAGGTGACAGGGCGTTCTCTGTAGCAGGCCCAAGACTTTGGAACGAGTTACCTCTGCTCGTCAGACAGGCCCCCTCCCTCTTGGTTTTCAAATCCCGTTTAAAGACCCATTACTACTGTGTTGCTTTCAACACCAGCTGATCTGTGTTTGGTCGTTGTATTTATTATCTGCAATGTTTTTATGTCTATTTTTTGTACTTCATTGTGTATGTTGCCTGTTGTTTGTTTGTTTGTTTGTTTGTACAGCACTTTGGTTAGCCTTGTCGCTGTTTTAAGTTCATTCATTCAACCTTTATTTAGTCAGGTAAATCTCATTGAGCCTCGAGGGCTCATTTACAAAAGCGACCTGCTACAAACTAAAGAATGATGAACAGCAATGGTAGAATTTCCTTAAACAACAAACAACAGAAAAAAAAAGAGAAAAAAAAAAACGTAGGAGAGAAATAGAAAGTGAAATGCAAAGTATCAAAACTAGCAAAACACCACAAGGTAGATGTACAAAATCAAAAACAGGAACATATCTGCAATGGTTTTTGCCAGGTTTCCAAAAGATTTTTAAAACCATTTAGGGAGGTCAGGGCCGAGAGCTTCAAATCTTTTTGTAAGATATTCCAGGAAGCAGGAGCAGAGTAGGAGAAGGCCCTTTTTCCAAGTTCAGTCCTCACTGACGAAGTTCTCTATAAATAAAATGGTATGGTATGGTATCATGGTACTGTTAGCATCATGGTAGGCTACTGTTAGCATCATGGTACTGTTAGCATCATGGTACTGTTAGCATATTGGTACTGTTAGCATCATGGTACTGTTAGCAACATGGTACTGTTAGCAACATGGTACTGTTAGCATCATGGTACTGTTAGCATCATGGTACTGTTTGCATCATGGTACTGTTAGCATCTTGGTACTGTTAGCAACATGGTCCCGTTAACATTACGGGGCTGTTGGCACTGTGATTAACTGAGTTCTGACCTTTTTCAGTGTAACACATATTTTGTAAAACTCTCTTGAAGTTAAAAAAGAAAACCTCTAGCTTCCTTTCAAGAACCCCACCACCACTTTTTTTTGGGCGATATTAATGTAAATGTTACATATTTATATTTTATTGTTTTATTATTTGCTTAATTCACTTTATCCTTGCCTGTAAACCATTTTAATGCACTTCCTTAAAAATGACCATGAAATATGTGCTTTATCTTATTAGATCTTAAGCAAATATTGTCTTTTGAAATTGGACGCTACAAGTATGTCAATGATTGTATGCTTAGTGAATCATTTGTGGGTCCGATTTGCAGGTCACAAGCATACGGTACTATTCCTAAGTGTGTTCAGTTTCAGAGATCCCTGGACAGCACACCGATGTAGCTCAGCTAAACTTGCCCTTCTCTTTCTTTTTTGACACTGCATACCAACGGGTTGTCCCAGTGGTCACACATTACTAAGTAAAGATATGTAAATAGAACATTTGTGTTGCTTTCATTATGTGATGTGGGTCACTGGATAACTTCACGCGTACTAATTAAGAGTTCCCTGAAGACCATTGCTCTTTAGCTGCACATAGAACTAACAATTCAATATCGTTGTTGGTTCAGTTTCATGCAGAAATCTGTTTTCTGTGGTGTTTTGTTCTTGAGTGAACCATGAAATTATTTTATTTCGACAAAGCGACTCTATCTAGACAATAATACTTATTTAAATTTAGGGAATTTGTGTGCCCTTAATACTGTATAACACAGCAAAATATTTTGATTATCTATAAATATAATGTTTTTGCACTTGTGTCTGTGTTCATTTTGTGTAAGACAAAGTGTTGGTGAATTAATTGTAAGTCAGTTGTTGGAGAAACTTTTCCTCATTTGATGCTTCCTTGCCTTGAGTTCAAGAAACTCATCAAGAATGTGCAGCACACTAACTATGTTTGCTCCCCTGCGGAGTTTATCTGCTCGACCTCAAGGAAACGGCCAACAGATCAGTGTCAGAAGAGATTCAAGGGGGGGGGAAATCACCACCACTCAATCATTTGGAAAAATGAGCGTTGTCACAGTTAATAAAAATGATCAAACCACGCAGTGTTGTACATCACATCAACAGGCCAAGTCCTCTGCCTGCTTGTTTGCATATTAGACAAAACCGTGTGGACTGTTTTTTGAGTGGAGACAGGGATACCTCTAAACCAAAGACAATCTATTTCCTGAGATGAATCCCCCTGTACAGGCTCCATTTACATCTTCCTGCCATACAACACCCACTACCATCACCATAACCCTCCCTCAATCCCCCTTCTGTCATGTAATCTATGCTCCTCTGACAGCACAGCCAAGGCCCGGTGGGAGAGTGCCTATCCATCTCACTACACCAATCTACCTCCCCTGTTTGGTTCCACATGAGCACTCAACTGCTGTGACTAATTAAATAAAGCTCCGTGCCCTCTGTTTTCTGTTAGCCATGGCAAGGTTGGTGCACAGAGATGAAGCAAAGGGAAAGGTGGGATGCTGAAGGAGAAGACGACAGAATAAGAACTAGAAACCCTGCAGTAACACTTTGTTCTGTCAGACAATAGACATTTAGTTACAATAATGCCCCTGTAACAATTTAAAAGTTTTTAAAGTACTTTTATTTACTGTGAACTCTTGTGTTCTAATTTTTCCAGCTATGACGCTACTGAAGAGCTAAGGTGAAGAGAAGACCAGGTATGTATCCCTATACATTGTATGATGTTATTAAAAGTTTTCAAGTGTTTAATAAACTCGGGGGTAAAAGACACCATGCCATCAGTTCAGTGGTTTATTGGTAAGTGCTGCTGTAATGAGGTTAGGGCTTCATTAATTTGGCAGAGAGTAAGGAATATGACGAGTCTTGACATTTTGATGTAAGAAACTACAGGGCCACTGTTTGATATAACTAATCTATTTAACCTTATCTGTCATGCAGACATACATTTTCTGGCTCACTCAAAGCTGTAATGAGTCCCATTAACAATAAATAGTTTAGGTGTAAATCAGGCAGACAGGCCATGTCTGAGTCTGCCAGAAAAGCTGAAAAATTGTAAAAAGCAGTGTGTTTTGATAGTCTCAGGAAGAATCTTGCATAACAAAGTAATTAAGACAAGATGAAATTTAATTTTGTGGGATGTTTGGATAAAATGTGCTTAAGAATGCAATACACTCAAGTGTACCGAGAGTATGCTTTTAAAATTGTGCAAAAGAAAATGTCTCTACTGTGTTGTCTTGCCACAAGTTAACACTGAAGGAAGTTTAACAAGGAACAGTTCCTTCAAGTTAATCTTTGAATTGTGAAAGGAGAATAGTCTTTGGGTAATTATACACAAAACCAACAATTGGCTTTGGGAACATTTGGTTATAGTTGTGATCAGTTGTCTATTTTATTTGTTTTATTTATTTACGTATAACAACTCCGGCTCTCCTGGACCCCATCTTTTTCGTTTGTTGTTAGTTTAACACATTTAAATAGAAAATAATCTGTCAGTCAGAAAGATCAGTCTGATATGACATTACCTCATATTTTATTATGAAGATTAAATACAGTAATAGGAATTAATGTTGAGCAACTTCACACTTAACAAGAACTAATGTAAAGTTCAGTTCACATAGATTACAAGTATGGTAATGTGAATAGAAGTAATTTACTTATTTATATTAGGTCAAATGTGTTAAAAAGTTATGAAATGTTGGCAGATAATTTATATCTAAATTCAGTGTTTTCTAGACTACATGTACTTACAATTTTTATATGAAACCAAATGTAGGAAGCGATACGCTGATGTCCCCTATCACCGAGGGTTTTAATAGTAAATGTTTGTAGTTTCTGAGATAGGTTGTTCAGCTCTCAAATCAAATGGAATGCATTAAAACATTAATGTTTTTAGTGGAAGATATTCGAGTGGGTAGAAGTTGCACTGTGCATATAAGAAATACGTCTTTTTTTTTTTTCTTTGTCCGAGGCAGCGCAGAGTGACAGATCCTGGTGAGAGAAGGGAGCAATTTTATATTCGATTAAATGCAATTGCAGAGCCAGGTTGAAGGCAATAATAGCGTTGGCAACCATAGATTAATCTTAATCCTCCCCAAGTTTACCATTTGAGGAAACTATAATTTTAAGTATAATAAAAACTATAACCTATAACTTAAATTGGTTGGTTTACATATATAAATGGCAGTAGCCATCTTGGACTTTGAGATGACACACCAATTTTTAATGGTGACCTTTCCTACATTTAGATGCAGCTACACACCAAAATGGAAATCGGTCCCTCACTTATTTTTCAACTCATCATGCCCACACAGATGTACAGAGAATATTTTCTACTTCCCCTGTTTATTTTGTTATAGGGGACAAAAAGCAGGTATTGCATAAAAGCCAGTTACACAGTAAAAAAAATTACATTTCAGAAAAAAGTAACTTAGGAAACTATAAAAAGGATACACACTGAGGAAAGTAACAACCAAATGCAAATCTGCTGTGATAAATAGCTGTAAACAAAACTGATACAAACAACCCAAGCTAACACAAGTAGAATTATTCAGAGACTATTACAACAGAGTCATTTGGTTGTTAGCATTTCCTTTCCATTATCAAAATGTGTTTGCATTCTTTTTTCCCATTTCCTATGTTAAGACAGTGCATCTTATTATGGCCAAGTGATCAATAAAGGTGCTTTACATCATATTTTCTCTGTTTCTGTTGTCAGAAGGGGGAAAAAACCCGAAACTGTGACAGAAAAGCAGCTAATTTGGTCTAGTTTTATCTGAGGTCATGTTAAAATCCCTGCAAAGTTGTTTATGTGCTTTTATAATATGATTACTTTATCATCTGATTTTCTGATAATTTTATCATCATCATATTTATTCCAGGTAAACACAATGTTTGCTTTAAGTTTGGCCCCATCTACATAATATGATTATAGAGAAAGTCTGGTAGCAAAATAAAATATATTCTCTTTACCTTCTTCTTCTCTGCTTTCTGAGATCTGCACTCTGTGACTGGACCATGTGTGTCCCATGGGCTGTGCTGGAACAACTTGGCATAAAATTTCAGATTTGATGCTTGTCATGTTTAGACTAAATGTTTTTGTATCCTCGCTTTTATGGGAAATGACGTTCTGGAGACGTTCAGCACCATGGACAGCGAACAAGTGTACTAAACCCTTTACAGTAGTCCCTCGCTAATAGGCTATATGCCACGGGTAGTGGTGACGTACTTCCGTTAAAATGTGACCCGTACGCTTCACTTCCGGCTCTTATCTACTACTGTTGTTGTTAGCGGTAGCTTCTAGAACTAGACCATGAAAAAGACACAAAAGGTAAATTATCTGCGAGCTACTGGTACAACAAGAGAGTTTTGTTGTGTGCCGTTGTGTCCAGTGAATAGCATGTACAATAGAGCGCTTAGTTTTTAACATTTAATGCCAGAGTTCGTGGCTAACCGAGTTAGCCTTTAAAGCTAATGCCACATCCTGACCAAACGCGTTTTCAACTGCAGGAGCGTCCAGTTTACATGCAAAGTCAATGGGGGACGCGCCTCCAGCCGCGTCTTGGCCTCGGGCGTCACGTCACGTGCGTGTTGAGCGTGCTGTAAAAGCGTTTTCCGTGCACGTGAACCCGCTTCAGCCTCCAAGCACGCGTTGATCATTGCTGAAGTTTTCGCCGTTCAAACGTTCAAACGCCGTTCAACTCTGGTTGATCAGGGAGAGTCGGGGGGAGGAGAGAGGGGGAGAGTCCCTATGTGACGCGGAAACGAGGGGGCGGGGGTATTGCGCAACT
>JBBPBX010071968.1:0-18182 GCA_038048925.1 Garcialebias charrua
AGAAAAATCAAAATTAGTAAAATAAAGGTAAATTTGCACATTTATTCCGTTTGTTCAAACTGCACAGCAACGCTTAAGTACTTTTCTTTGTGGCTGAACTCTGATGTTTTGGTTTGGGTAAAAAAAAAAATCCTGTGTAAGAGTTATTAACATTTATATTTTTATAGTTCCTCAGTTAAATTTAGTGGAATCCACAACCTCATTGCACTCTCTGCACACATGATCTCATGACCTCATGTTCTTGTAGTGCAAATAAAAACAATACTTCTTGGAATGCACTGATTTCCCAAATGCTGAAAGGAGCTACTGATGATCTACTTTTGAAAATGTATTTATTGCCTCTAAAAAGTGGACTACTGCAGTAGGTTGGTATTAGAAATTAAAACTTCAAAAAGTTAAGTATAAAAGGTTCTTTTTATGTTGGTGAAAATGAGAAAGTCTGAAAAAAAAAAACTTGAAATAAACGTGAAAATTATTTTCCATGTTGTATTACCCATCGGTAACACAGCAATAATCAAAGTTCTGTTGAGACGACAATTTGAAATTAAAAGAAGTCAAGCAGAACAGAGTAATAATAAAAAGTCGTGGACCGAGACTGCTTTTTTTCATCCTTTGTCCATACGACCAGAAGAAGAAAAGATGGAACGTCAAAACAAACAACTCAACTCCGTCGCTTCCTCCTCTGAATCAGACAGATTGTGTTAATCTCTAATCAAAGGATTAGAAGATTTATCTGATCCTCCTCACAGGTGGAGCCTGAACACTTCTTTTTTTTGTACTTTTCAGGATTTCTGGAAGAGAAATATTCATGTGCAGAACTATTAAACTCGTGATACCCATCTTCTAAAGGACTGTCTCAGAAGCTGCCCATTTCTGAGTCAGAGTTCTTCTCCTCGAGTCTGCAAAGTGCAAAATAATAAATCGTTTGATCCAGACTTTGATAAACATGGTCTGGATCAGACTATAAAATAATATTTTTGTTCAGTTTGTTACTCGCCTTTCTGCTGAAAGCTTGAGGAGAAGAGCTTCTTTTAAATGTTAGACGTTGTTTTCTGTGACACCAGTGTGAGCGCTGAGAGAAACCTTAGCTGGTAAAACCAAAAGAAGAACAAACACAGCTTTTGTTAAAACCAAACCCAACAAAACAAATTGTCAAAACATTTCCGAAAATTTTAATGTAATAACATCTAGCTAAAAGATAAATTTAGCAGAATGGTAGTTGAAAGCTAAAAGATTTGGTCAAATAAACAAAAGATTAGTAAAAGGCTAGTTTAAATCTAAAAGGAGCAATTGGATAGCTAAAATTAAAGCCAAATGATACCTTGAAACTAGTACCAAACAACTAACTAAAAACAAAAAGTAGCAATATGCTAGCTAAAACATTAGAATTGGCTAAAACCTAAAAAAAATATTAGGCCTCTGTTTAGTACACCATTATATTATGTTATTATTGTTCAGCATTTTACATCATTGTATAGGCTACTGTCTTTTTTATATACTTTATATTTTTGAGTGTAACTGGGATCTGGAATACACAATTTTGTTCTATCTCATGTTCCACATGTGACGTGAATGACAATAAAGAATTTTGAACCTTGTTTTATTGAATAATCTGTCTTCACTTTTTCATTTCTTTGCTGCTTTGGGTTGTTGAACTTTAAAAAAAAAAAAAAGTCTAATCGCTTACAGGGTGTTATCAAAGAATTCAGACTAATTATAGGGATTCAGTTGAATGACATCATGGATCTATTTAAGTTCAGAGCAGTATCCAAAGCCCCCAAAAAATGTTGGTGTATTCCACTCCTCCTCTACACACTCAGTTCAGTCTTCCTCCTTCAGGCAGAGGGTATGGCCTAGAACGAACAGATTAAAGAACTCTTTCATCCCCACACTCATTGGTTTGTTTAAACAAAATATAGATTGAATGCCTTGACCTAAGGTTGCAATTGAATTACCGCAGTCCGACTCTTTTTGCCTATTTTATTAATGTTTTTATGTATTACCGGTAATATTGTTTCAAATGTACCTTTTACCCTGTTTTTATTACATTTATTTTCCTCTTCCGGCTCTCGACAAAGCAAGTCGCATATCTTTTTGCTCCTACCCTCCCTAAGTTTTCCTCCTCCCTGCTTGCTTTTTGTCTCGTCCGTGACTCTTCAGCGCTCACTCGAACCAATTTGCGATGGAATTAATAAATTGGGCTGTTTCATCTATAGATAAGATTTTTTCCACGAAGCGGACCGGGCCAGGAGAAGCGGCCTGCCCCTCTGACACGCACGCTGTCGGATACATGATGGACTCGTGGGGACAGTGGCAACCCATGTGTTTGACCGTCCTGTCTGTCGAAGACGTGGAAGATTTGTGGATTATTGGGATATTGGTGGCAGCTGCTCTGTTTTTTGGCGTGAGCGGAGCTGTCTGTTACTGGAAGATCAGGAAGACTTCGGCAGCTATCGGCGCACTGGCCAAACTTCCTGATCAGCAAGAGTCTCTGATCCGGGCTGTGAGCTCCTCAACCCAGCTGTTGTACGAGCTGAACCGCACAATGGGAGCGGTAGACCACCGTGGACCTGCGGTGCGCTTTGGAACTCGTTTACAGCCGCCCGGCATTAATCAGGGCACGGATGGGGGTTCGTAGCTTCGGAAACTCATTTGATTCGGCGATTTTGGACCTGAACAGCACCTGGACTCTGGAAGGCTGCAGTCAAAAAGAACACTGTGGCCTGGATTGAAGATAAACAATAACTATCTAATCTAGTTTCTGCTCGACCTTGGAAAAGAAGAAGGCCGTTTGCTAGGAACTATTCTCCTGGAGTGAAGCTGAGAGACACTGCTGACCCCCCCCCTCCCTCCCCAGAGGTCTCTGGGAGTGCGCTCGGAGGCGCCAAGGTTAACAACTGCTGAACTGTGTTATCTGAAGTGCTGCTCACAGACTCTTTTGATCTCCTTGCATGTCGTCAAATCTGCAACAATGTCTTGTCTGGTTGTGCTTATTGCTGATAGAGTTTTTGGGACTTTATCATAGAGTGTCTTAAGGCAATCTTTGATAGATTCTTTTTTTGAATATCACAAATGATACCTATTGTGTTTTTCCTTTTTCCATATCTGTTTGACCTTCATCCGGAGACGGATGAGCGCGGCCGCGCAGAAGAACATGTCATGTGTTTGGAAATGCTGCAGCTTGCATACTCTCCCTCTCTGGACGACTGTGCTACATAATCACGTTGTATTAATTAACTGGTGCAATGTTAATAAATAAATCTCTTATCTCTTATCTCTTATCTCTTATTTATCATGTTTAAAGTTTGTATGAATGTGCTGGCTGTCGTCATCAACACTACTTACTATAAATGAATTGCCCGTTGTGAACCTAATAAAGTGAAGTAAAGTGAACCTTGAAAAAAAAAAAGTGAACCTTGAAACTAAAGTAGCAAAATGCTAGATTAAAGCTAGAGAAATGGTAACAAAAATCAACTTGAAAGTATTCAACACTATCTAACAGCATCAAAAGATTAAGTGAATGCAAAAATAACAAAAAATTTAAATGTGCAAAATGGTAAGAAAAAAAATGTAAAAGTAGCTTAATGTTAGCTATAAGCAAAAGGTAGTAAAATAAACACTAAAGATAGCCGTATGGTAGCTAAAACTTTAAGTTTACTTTGGCTGCAGGCATTGCCTTGCACTAAATAGCCTATTTTGTATTTGGGTGATACACCAGGTGCCCTTCCTCACACAACCTGGGCTCAAACCCACAACCTCAGGATTACAACACCACAATACTGATCAGCAAGCTACTACAGTCCTGTGGTAGCTAAAAATTTAAAATAGCTAAATTCTAATCTAAAGCAGAAAAGGTTAGATAAATGTACAAAGTAGCCAAAAGCTTGCTGAACAAATCAAAAATACTAGCTAAAAGTAACAGAACTGTTTCTTTAAACTAAAAGAAGCAAAATGCAAGCAAAAATAAGTTTAAAAAAAAGAGTAGCTAAAAGTTAAAATTAACAAAGCCCAAGCTAAAAACAGTAAAAGATTTGGAAAAAAATGAAAGTAGCAAAAGCAGTTGTGAGTTAGCATAAAAAAACAGAGGCAGTCTGCTGAAGCAGATTTTTAAAAGAGCAACGTTGAAATGCTACACTTATAAAAGCCATGGTGAAAATTATTGTTAATGATTATAAAACTTTTAAAACATTTTAAATTGTAAAAACCCCAAAGGGGAAGCAGTCATCTCTTGAGTCAGCTGAACTTTTGTGATATAAACAGCTACAAAATCACAAAACATGCAGCAGTAGGTGGACTGAAAAATGTCCAGAAAAATTAACAAAACTATGAATGTTAAATCAGAGCCTTTTTGTCCCCCACCGTGGAGCAAAGGGAGGGAATGTGTTCGTTTGTGAATATTGTGAGCATAACTTGAAAAATAAGTGAGGTACTAGCTTCCATGTGAGGATGCATATAGACATTTTTTTTAAAAATTCCTTTAGAAAATTGGGTTGCCACATAAAATTCCAAGATGACCACCTCTATAAATTTATATGTAAACTCGTCACCCCTATAATTTAAGGAAAACATGTTTTCTAGTTTTTAAATAGCTTAAAAGTAGAGTTTTCTCTGAAAATTGGGGTGGCCAGAGATAAATCTATGTTAGCCAAGGTCACCACTGGCCACCCCATAGCACCGCCATTGCACTTGGTGGTGGATAAAATTGCTCCCTTTACTCACCAGGATCTGTCACTCTGAGCTGCCTCGTACAAATAAAATAGACCTCTCTTCTTCTCCACAGTGTAACTCCCACCTATACCTGAATATCTTGCACCAAAAACATTAGCGTTTACTGCATTCCCTGTTCAAACAGGGAATGCAATGTGAATTGAAGTTTTTGAAGTTCCCTGATTTAGTGGATTATAACATCTTGTCATTTATGTATAGAGCGCATCATAATGCATTACCTTCTAATATCCAAAATAATTATGTGAAAAGATCCAGTAATTATAATCTTAAGGGGAAAGATGTTTTTCTTAAACCGCAATTCAGAACCAGTTTGAAGGGAAGATCTACCATAATTCAAGGTGTTAGACTGTGGAACGATTTAGAGTTATCTGTTAAGGAAGCTAAATCTATCTCAATATTTAAGAAACTGGTAAAAGTCCATATGCTAAAAAATATATATGAATGTATTTCATGAAAAGTGTTAGATATTTGAAATATCGCTTGAGTTATTTACTTGTTTTGACAATTTTTTGAATATGTTTATTTGAATGGTTTATTGGATAACAAAGGAGCAGATATTATAAGATTTTTTTCTTCATCTGCTGCCTTTCATTTTATATATACTATGTTTTGTAGTTAAAGATATGTTATTTGTTATGTTATGTATTTTAATTTTGTTATGAAATGAATAAAGACTTCTAAAAAAAAAAAAGTCCAGAAAAACACTCATCTAAAAAATTACAAACATTCACTATTCAAATCCTTCAGCGATGGGGGACAGCTTGCTTTTATTATGAATGCTTTTATATTAAAAAAATGTTTTCTTTTTAAGAAATGTTAATCACGAGGTGACACTTTAGATAACGTGATGTAATAATAATAATAAAATTATTGCATGACAAACAGCTTCCTCCTGTTATTTCCATGCATCATAATAAAATCCATATGTGACCCAGATAATACGGAGAAATCACCCCGGGATTGTAAAGTTTACTTTGAAAAGAGATGGATGCGAGAGATAAACAAAGACAAATGGAGGCAGAGCGGTACATTAGAAAAGGGGTCGGAGGTCAATGGAAACAAACATTCTCCTTATTTGCACAAGTTGCTGTTGTTTTCTCTGTGGGGGCCGGTTCCATTGGGTGCCATCGCTGAGCGTTTCTTCACTCCTGGATGTTTCCCTCTGCGTTTCTTCTGATGCCACAGTGGAATTGGGACGAGGGGCCCTGCTATCCTGCACAGCTGTTCCCTCTTCTGCAGTCTCCTCAAGTCGGCTTCTCGCTTTGACTACAACTTCCTGTTGTTGTAGGAGACGTCCTCAACTTTCGATGAAAACACCACAGCTATGGAGCGACAGGAGTCATCTAAATCTTTTTGCTTTCAAGGAAGAAGGTTAAACAGTGTGAGTGGATCAGCTTAAATCTTAGTAAATGAAGCAGAAGCATGCTGCAGGGTGATTGTCCTGCAGAGTGAGAATCAGGCCTCATTAAAGCTGCGTTCAGCTCATGGTCACAGAGATGGAGGTCAGGACCTGGACAGTCCTTTCCCACATCTTATTCCATTTCCTGCTTTCATTATCTGCATTTTTCCCCTCTTTTCCATTTATCTGGAGATTGTAAAGCAACGAAAAAAGAGAACGTCTAATTAATTCATTTTGGTATAAAACCAAACACGAAAAGGGGTTTGTTTGGGTTCAGTGTTAAACAAAATGCTGTGAGGGATTTAGAAAGATGCAAAATGTTTTAAACATTTTAATCAATTAAAAAGTTAATAGTAATAATAAAATTCCTTGAATGCTAAATCTTGAAAATAACAAATTACGTGTTAGGGTTGACTCTCAGCTACTACCACACCCATGTGTAGCTCAATATCTGTAAAATTAAATGAGCTACAGCCAGTTTTGTGTTTGATTAGATTAATTAGCTGTGGCATCCATCTTAATCTGGATCAAATCCAGAAGTTAATCAATTGTAGGTGAATATCCAATAAATACTTTCTGAAAGTTTAATTACCGGTAAAATCTGTTCAGCGCTTCATTAGATATTTTGCTAACAGATTAGGTTGACTCCAGTAGTTCAAGTGATAGATTTAATCAAAGTCCTAACCTGATGAACTATAGTGCTCAGATTATGTGGTAGGGATAACTCTCAGCTATTACCACACCAACTTTTATCTCAATATACAGAAAAATGACAGCGTTATAGCCATTTTTGTGTTTTATGATGTGATTAGCTGTGGCAGCCATCTTAAATTGCATTGAGCAACAGTTTATCAGCGGTTGATGTACATCCAGTTACTTTCCAAGTTCATTAAAATGCATTCAGTAGTTGAGGAGATATTTTGATAACAGACCGACAAATAAATGCAGACTTTGTTTGTCTGTTGATGACAGTTACTAAACATTAATGTTGTCTAAAAAATGTGCTCATGAATTAGTCCAGAGAATGTCTGATAAAAATGGACAGAAGGGTAAAAGGGTGCAACAAAAATAAAACATGAAAGCAAACAACTTTACAACTTTTGTAAGAGCAACAAGTCAGTGACACTTTTTAGCACAAATCTTACATAATGACACATAAGCATAAATTCCATGCCATGTATGACACATTTAGTATAATTTATATCCATCTAAATTCGTTTGAGACACGAATGTTATTAAAATGGCATACTGTCAGTCATCCAATCACTGCTCATCGTGCACATCACATAAAATAATCCCAAAATGTGTCAAAGACACAAGAAATGACATGGTGAGATAAAAAAACAGAAGTGAGACTGTGCTGTGGAAGAGGAGGGCTTCTCCTCCTCAGTGACAGACTGTGAGGAAGGCTTTAGTGTTTCTCAGTGAAAATCCAGAGCAGACTGACCCGCGTGGTGCAGAATCAGACAAAATGTGATCTCGGGGCTTCCCCGAGGCAGAAACTGAGATAATGTCAGCAAATAGTTGCTTATGTATACAAATCTGATGGAGCAATGTTAATTGTCATGTTTTCTGGCCATCTAATGAATCCAACATGCAATATTTACTCGCCCACCAGTTCTGTTTTCATGCCGCTTCCTTGGGGAAATTTCTGGCTCTTTAGCAGCCATAAGCTCCTCTGTCTTCAACAGCCTTAACATCATCTGCTGTTCAGAGCCTCGGAATCGAAAATGAATAAATAAACAAATGAACATGCATCAGAGGGATGCAGCAATGCTTCCTAAAGCATAAAAGAGGCAGATCAGGTCTTTAGAAGTGAATTTATGAGCGATAAATATCTAACCTGTTATAGGTACATTTTTGAACGACCTCAGTTTGAATAAAAATTGTTTATATCTGACTGTACTGATGAGCTAAAACAGGGGTCAGGAACCTATGGCTCGCAAGCCATACATGGCTCTTTTGATGGCTGCATATGGCTCGCAGACAAATCTTTAATAATAATATTTAAAAAAAGCCGATAAAAATATAAAACATGGCCGCGAGTGGCTGGAGCCAATCACAGCTCTCCGTGGGTGACTGGCGCCAAATGTAGCCAATCACAGCTCTCCGCGGGTGACTGGCGCCGACCGGAGCCAATCGGATGATGCGTCACGGACATGGGAGGAGACGTGATCAGGAAGTAAACATCCCTCCTAGCAGCTAGCTTAGCTAGTTGTGGAAACCTGTGTGACGAAGATGGCAGCTAAACGAGACGAGGATTATCGTACTTTTCAGCAGGAATGGACAGAGCAATTTGCTTTTGTGGAGAGAGCAGGTTCTGCAGTGTGTCTGATATGCAATGATAAAATTGCCTCGATGAAACGCTCAAATATAAAGCGGCACTTCGACACACGCCATGCTGCCTTTGCATCAAAATATCCTGTGGGGGACAGCAGGAAAAAAGCATGTGAAGAGCTACTGGGCAGAGTGCAAGCAGGTCAGCAACACCTCCGTGTTTGGACTCAACAAGGTGACTGGAATTCAGCTAGTTTTGCTGGTGCTTTAGCCATTGTGAGAAACGGGAAGCCATTCACAGATGGTGAGTACGCCAAAACATTCATGCTTGATGTTGCCAATGAACTTTTTGATGACTTTTTGGATAAAGACAAGATAATTAAACAAATAAAAGACATGCCATGACACACTATGTGAGGAAAGTCTTGCTGTTTTGCCTCTGAAAGGGACAACAAGAGGGGATGATTTATTAAAAACTTTCACTGAGTTCACTAAAGAAAAAAATCTACAGATGGACAAACTTATTTCAGTGTGTACTGATGGTGCTCCGTGCATGGTGGGGAAAAACAGAGGATTTGTAGCACTGCTTCGTGAACAGGAAAAGAGACCCATTTTAAGTTTTCACTGCATCCTACATCAGGAGGCGCTTTGTGCTCAGATCTGTGGCGAGCAGCTTGGTGAGGTGATGTCGCTGGTCATTCAGGTGGTCAGCTTAACCTCACTACATATCAACCAGACTACAAGGCCATCAGCAAAACTATGCAGCACCAGAAGTCACATTAATGGTAAGAAATACTTTATTTATCATTGTTAACAACAGCATAACAATGTTATTAAAAAGCATTCAGATACTTATTGTACTTTAAAAGTGTTGGGCTTCATAAAATGTACACATTTACTTGTTTTTAGTTTTGAAAAATATTGTACGGCTCTCACGGAATTACATTTTAAAATATGCGGCGTTTATGGCTCTCTCAGCCAAAAAGGTTCCCTACCCCTGAGCTAAAGTCTAGTCTGAGGGTAGATAAGACCAAAGGAATTGCTGCCATCTTAACAACTTCAAGCTTCAAAAATTTTAAGCAGTTCACATGATTTTTTTGTTGTTGTTTGTTTTTAATAAACCTTTACATTTAGCTGCATAAATAAATGTTGAATGAATGGATGGATGGATGGATGGATGGATGGATGATGGATTGATTGATTGATTGATTGATTGATTGATTGATTGATTGATTGATTGATTGATGGACTGATCGATGGACTGATTGATTGATTGATTGATGGACTGATTGATGGACTGATTGATTGATTGATTGATTGATTGATTGATTGATTGATGGACTGATTGATGGACTGATTGATTGATTGATTGATTGATGGACTGATTGATGGACTGATTGATTGATTGATTGATTGATTGATTGATTGATTGATTGATTGATGGACTGATTGATGGACTGATTGATGGACTGATTGATTGATGGATGGATGGATGGATGGATGGATAGATGGATAATGGGATTGATGGATAGCTGGATGGATGATTGACTAATTGATTGATGGATGGATTGATTAATGGATTGATTGATTGATTGATTGATTGATTGATTGATTGATTGATTGATTGATTGATTGATTGATTGATGGACTGATTGATTGATGGACTGATTAATGGATGGACTGATTAATGGATGGATGGATGATGGATGGATGGATGGATTGATTGATTGATTGATTGATTGATTGCTTGATTGACTGATTGATTGATTCATTGGTTTGATTGATTGATTGATTGATTGATTGGTTTGATTGATTGATTGATTGATTGATTGATTGATTGATGGATGGATGGATGGATAGTTAGATGGATAATGGGATTGATGGATAGCTGATGATTGAATAATTGATTGATTGATGAATTGATTGATTCATTGGTTTGATTGATTGATTGATTGATTGATTGATTGATTGATTGATGGATGGATGGATAGTTAGATGGATAATGGGATTGATGGATAGCTGGAGGGATGATTGACTAATTGATTGATTGATGGACTGAATTGATCCTTTTTTTTTTCCCCATTTATAGATGGCCTCCCTTCACACCTTATAGCCATCCTCTCACTCCAATATGTATTTTTTTTTTTATTATTTTTATTTATTTTTATTTTATTTTTTTTTTTATTTTTTATTTTTTTTAGAGAGAAAGAAAGAAAAGAGAAAGTGAGACAACAAAACAACAATTATCCACAAAAAGAGCACAAGGCAAACACACCAAACCTCCGTCCACAATCCTGCAAAGCACATGACAGAGCACAGCAACAAAACATACAAGCATAAAGACTGATAATATTCATGACCTTGCATTAGATTTCTATATATAAACATACCCATACCTACAAATATATATACAGTATACATACATATATATTTATATTCATTTATATACCCATCTACATATATCTACATATACATCCCTACATCCATTTGTGTGTGGTTGTGAGCATGCATAAGTGAATAAGGTTCCTCCAATAGAACATTTAGTAGCAAATGTGAAGCATCAGAGATCTGTCCCTCCAAAGCCCGAGACAGACGAAAGGGCGATCAGAGCCCAAGACCCCAGGAAGGACCCCGAGCCCAGAGTCCCCAGGACCACCCGAACAGGACGAGCCACTCGTCCACTCCCCAGATCCGACCAAGGGGAAGAACCGGACGAACCCCACCAGGGACCACACACAATGACCCCCCGGGGTCAACAGCGACAAATACACAGGCCCCCGCCGGAGCCCGCTGCACCGATGTAGCCCCAGGGCCGGTCGCCGATGCTCGGGCACCGGGGACGCCCACCCCTCAGGTCCAGACCCGACAGGACCAGAGGACCCGAGCCCCACCAGGCAGCCACCAGGCCGAGCCGACAAACGCCCAAGCGCCCAGCCCCAGATAGTGAGGGTCCCAAGCACGCCCGCGGGCAGAGGAACACCCACCAGGGGGCCACGTGGCAGGAGTGCGACACTAGGTAGCCTCAGAAGTATCAGAGAGGGGGCAGTCCAAGTCCCAGCCTGACACTTAAACATTCATACACAGATACACTCATTCAGACCCACCCTCATCCTCACCCTCAGTCATAGAAAGACAAACAATAACGACACGCTCCATTCATAATCCCGATGCACACTCTATACCCCCCAGGTCCAAGACATGTACCTGCTCCCTACATGGGGCAGCCCACATCCAAACCCAGGAGGTAGGCCCATTCATTCTGGGGTGGAGAGTAGCAGACATCCAAGATCCGGCCCACCCCACGCCCCGCCGACAGGACAGGACAGGACACTCGAGCCCAAGCAGCCCCAGGGGGAGCGCACTGCCAGTCCCGCCCGCGGCAACCCCGCAGGCCCCGAACCCCCCCACACCCCAGCACAACCCCTGACGGCCCACCCCCAGAATGTCCGCCAGGCAACCAGGGGGGTAAGAGAAAAATAAATAAATAATATATATATATAAATAAATACATAAATAAATAAAATTGAAATTAACAAATCAAGACCCCGACACACACACCCCCGTCCCCAAATGTACTGTTGGTGAGTGTTGTTCTAAAGTGTACTTAAAAAGGAAAGAGAAGGAGCAAAGGCTGGCATTATACCAGTTTCCCCTCCACTCCAACTCTAACCCAAGCCCTAATTGTCTAAATGCATAATGTTGAGTGAGCATAGGCATGGGGGTGAGATTGGTGTCATCCCGCCACCCATAGCCATAGTACTCAATCCATTCCCTATATGTGACTTTTATGAAGAAGTTTATGAATGAATGTCTAAAGTGTAAATAAAATTGAGTCCCAGGTGTTCTGAACAACAGAGATGTAGAACCATCGCAGCACACCCGAGACTCAAATTCCCTACATGTATTAATTTAAGATGAAGAGGGCGGAGGTGCGTGTTGAGGGATGGGGAGAAAAATATCTGCAGGAACAGTGCTCCCACAGCGAGTCAGCTCCCCCGCTGACCCTGCGTACCCCCCCAGCTCGCCAAGGTCCACCCAAGGAGCGAGGAAAAAGAAACACCTCTCCGACCGCCAGGCCATTGAGCCAAGACCAGAGAGGACACGGCCCCGAGGGCCGCCAACAGCAGAACCAACAGCCCACACCCACCAGGGCCGCCGTGACCCCTGTGAACCGCAGTCAGCCCGCCGTCCAAGAAGACACAAAATCCCACATGGACGACACGGCCAAGAGCGCCCGCCCAACCGCCGACAGAACCAGGAAGCACCAAGAACAGGCCCCAACCAGGGCCCGCACACCGGCCAAGCATGTCCAAGACCATCATCAAGGGCATCCACTTAATCCCCACCCCAGAAGAAATACTATACCCACCCTTCATATTTACAACTTTCAGAACACATAACACATTAGACACCCAGGCTGGGTTTGCCCGCCCCCTCCCATTGGCCACCAGTCACGCCCCCAGACACCCACCCCCCAGCATATGAACCCCCAACCCACCAGCGAGCCGAGAGCCCCCGGCCAGAGCCGGGCACCAGAGCGCCAGCCAGCCCATAGCCCGGCGACCCGCCCGCCAGAGCCCAAGACCCCCGACCCCCACCAGGCCCAAGCCCGGGGACGACACGCCCCCAGAGTCCCAAGCCTCCGGCACCCGCCCCGAAACCACCCCAGCACAGCCGGGTCACCGACCGGCGACCCATGACCGCCGCCACCGACCACCCGAGGGCCCGCATGCCGTCCCTAGCAGATATCCCCCAGAACCCCCCCGGTCCTCCCCAGGTCGAAGACAAGGTCCTCCCCGCCCAAGCAGCCCCAACCCCCCGGCGCCCCAAACCCCAACCTCCCCCCCTCCAGTCCCAATGCCCCACAAGGCCACAACCCAGACCCCCCACCCTCACTACGTAACGGAGCCGATCAAAGAATGCCAAATAGATTGATCCAATGTGTCGGCAGATGCTGTTTCAAGACTAATATGATCTAACAGGAGATTTTTATACTGATTAATGCTAAGATTTTTTTTATTTTTCCAATTTACGAGTATGGTTTTCTTTGCGATGCATAAGGCAGTGAAAAGCATATAGGATGTATTTTTTTCTAGTATAACATCTTCAAAGATACCCAATAAGCAAACAGATGGAGAGAGTGGGATATTAAATTTCAAACATTTAGACAAGTCTTCACATACCTGTACCCAGAACCTCTGAACGGGTGGACAGAACCAGAGCGCGTGAATATAATCATCAGGTGTGTTACTTATGCATTGTGAGCACTTGTTAGATGGTGTAAAGCCCATCTTAAACATTCGCTGACCCGTATAATGTACTCTATAGAGAACCTTATATTGTATTAATTGTAAATTGGAGATTCTAGTCAATTTAAAAGTATTTGAACATACTTGAGACCAAATTTTTTGTTCAAAGTTGATTGATAAATCTGACTCCCATTTTTCAACAGGTAGTGCTATCGAGTCATCGATTCTAAACAATTTTTTATATATTTTAGATAATAATTTGGGTGGTTGAAAATTAATAAACTCTAACACACATGTTGGTGTTTCCAACAATGTTTTATTAAGCTTAAATTTATTTTTTACAATTGACTTAATTTGTTGGTATTGTAGGAAATATTTATTATCAATGTCATATTGTATTATTAATTTATTAAATGGAATAAAGTCTATACCCTCAAATATGTGTTCCAGACATTCAATACCTTTCATTCTCCAACCTGTGAAATTTAACATATTATTTTCTTGTTGAATGTCAGGATTGTTCCAGAGAGGTGTATGTCTACATGGGAATAGTGAAGACTTTGTCATTTTCAGATACTCCCACCATGCTGTCAGAGATGAGCTAATATTGATGCTCTTAAAGCAGACATGTCTTTTTAAATCTGTACTGATAAAAGGTAGATCTGAAATCCTAATATTATTACATAAAGTTTGTTCTATATCTATCCAAGTTTCATCTAGTGCTTTCGGTTTTAACCACTTTGATATATATTGTAACCTGTTGGCTAAATAGTAGTAATAAAAGTTTGGAAGTTCTAATCCTCCGGTATCTTTAGATTTCTGTAATGTTTTTAAACTAATACGTGGAGTTTTATTTTTCCAAAGGAATTTAGAAATAGAAGAGTCCAGGGACTTAAACCATTCAGTTGAAGGTTTATTTGGAATCATTGAGAATAAATAATTTATTCTCGGCAGCACCATCATTTTTACTGAGGCAACTCTTCCCATAAGTGATATGGGTAGAGATCTCCATCTAGTAAGATCGTCTTCAATTTTCTTTAATAGTGGGATATGATTTAATTTTATTAAATCCTCCAATTTAGGAGAGATATTAACACCTAAATATTTAATGTTACCTGATTGTAGTCTTTCATTAAGAGAATTATTAAACATGCAATTTATTGGAAGAACTGTAGATTTTGTCCAGTTTATAGAATAATCAGAAACTTTTGAAAATGAGTTTATTAACTTTATAACATTAGATATTGAGTTTCCTGAGTTCTCAAGAAAAAGCAAAACATCGTCAGCATAAAGACTAATTTTATGTTCTATGTTTCTACCCTTTATGCCTTTAATATCCGCACTTTGCCTTATTGCTGCTGCTAAAGGTTCAATAAAAATAGCAAATAATGCTGGTGAAAGTGGGCAACCTTGCCTGGTGCCCCTCTGTAAACAGAAGCTTGAAGATAATTGATTATTTGTCCTGACGCACGCTGTTGGTGAGTTATATAATATTTTTAACCAATTAATGAAGTAATTCCCGAAGCCAAATTTATTTAATGTAGCAAATAAGAAATTCCAATTTACTCTATCGAATGCTTTTTCAGCATCTAAAGAAAAAATAGCTGTTTCAATATTTTTAAAATACGAATACTCTATTACATTATATAATCTGCGAGTGTTTGTGTTCGAGTGTCTTCCTTTTATGAATCCGGTTTGGTCTGGATGTATAATAACAGGAGTTATCTTCTCTAGTCTTTTTGATAAGACTTTACAAATTATTTTAACATCAACATTAATAAGAGAGATTGGACGATAACTGGTAGGTAATACTGGATCTTTGCCTGATTTTAATAAGAGACTAATGTTGGCTGAATTCATATGTGTTGGTAGCCTGCCATTTCCTTCTGACTCAAGTAGCACTCTATAGAATATCGGTTCCAGTATATCCCAGAATTCTTTATAGAATTCCACCGGATAGCCATCAGGACCTGGAGATTTCTTATTAGGCATGCTTTTAATTGCTTCATGGAGCTCATCTGATGTTAATGGTGAGTCTAGTTTTGATGACTGACTAATATCTAGTTTTGGAAGTGTTACTTTCTCCAAGAATTCATTAATATCTTGATTAGATGGATTTATTTGTGGAGTGTAAAGAGTTTTATAGAAGTCTTTAAAAACCTTGTTTATTTTTCCCTCATCATGAATTATATTTCCATTTTTATCTTTAATACCATATATAGATGTTTTTTCTTTGTTTAATTTGAGTTGATTAGCTAAAAAGTTCCCAGATTTATTACCGTATTCAAAATTATCTAATCTAAGTCTTTGTATCAAGAATTTATTTTTCTTATCAATATATTCATTTAGTTCTAATTTTAATTTGCGTAGCTTTTGCTGTGTTTCCTCTCCTTGTAGACCTTCTAATAGTTTAATGGATTTCTCTAATTCCTCAATACGTTTATTTTCTTTTTTCTTTTTATTTGTTGAATAGGATATTATTTTACCTCTCATGACTGTTTTCCCAGCCTCCCAAAGTGTACATGCTGAAGTTCCTGGCAAGTCATTAAACTCTAAATATGATGTCCATTCTTTTTTAAAGTATTGCAAAAATTCTTCCTCTTGAAGCAGTGATGTATTTAATCTCCAATTTATATTTTTTGTTGTTTCTTTTTTATTATCTAAATTTAGAGTAACTGGTGCATGATCGCTGACAGCAATAGTGTGTATCTTAGTGTCTGAAATATTGGTCAGCAATGAATTGCTTACTATGAAATAATCAAGACGAGAATATGAGTGATGCACATGTGAAAAGAAAGAATACAGGTAACCCCCGACCTACGACCCCATCGACCTGCGAACCACGGGACTTACGAACATATCATATTTAATAAAAATATGAATTAAAAAAAAAAAAAAAAAAAATTTTTTTTTTTTTTTTTTGTGTTTAAATGTTCTTAATTTCATGTGTACATCACTTTGTTGCAGCTCTGGTTGTTTTAAAGGCTTTATAAATAATAATTATGATAAAAAAGATCATTTCTGATCATTTTTGAGCAATTTTTGAGCAATTTTGGGAAACAGGAAGTAGGTCTTCAGTTTACACGGTCACAAATTAATGTAGAACACCGGACGCTATTTAAGGTTCAGTCACTGGGGTCTCCGGTCACAAATTAATGTAGAACACCGGCGGACGCCATCTTAGGTTAGCTGCCGAGAGCTGGACGAAGACTGGTGACCAGGATGGCTTCATATGGATTAATTACTAGCTGGAAACGTCTCTGTGAACTTTGTGGATGTCTCAAGTAGCAGCGGATTTATCGCCGATCGTGCCAGGCCGCCGTGCGAACACCTCCGGCCGGCCTGGCTACACCTCCGGCCTGGCTAGCTCCAGAGCTAACACTGGAGCTAACACGGGAGCCGGCCTTTTGAACACTGGTGACCAGGATCGCATCATGTGGATTAATTACTAGCTGGAATAGCTCTGTGGACGTCTCAGGCTGGAGCAGCGGCTGGAGCAGCAGAAGCTGCAGATTGATCGCGCCGCCGCTCCAACACTAGCTCATGGCTTGGCTAGCAGAAGCTAGCCAGCTAGCTAACACAGGCCTGGAGCAGCTGCGGTGGCGCGCTGCTCGGCCCGACAACAATCAACGCATGGCAACCTAAGATGTCGGCTTTGACCATCTCAAAGTAAGAAAATATATTTTTATTTATTCTGTAAATGTGAATAGCAATGTTTAACATTACAGTACACTACTTTACATGCTTAAATGTGTGCGCGCGCTCCGTTAGCATGATAAATAAAGGTTGAATGAATGAATGAATGAATAATTTTTTTTTTAAATATAATTTTCACCCCCTACCTACGAACGGATCGAGCTGCGAACGGTTCTTAGGTCCCTAAATCGTTCGTACCTCGGGAGTTCCCTGTATTCTTTGCTATCAGGGTGAAAAGTATGCCATGCATCGCAGAGTCCATAATCATTCATATACTGTTTAACTATATTTATAGATTGCCAACTGCGTTGAGCTCCCACTGCATTCAGTCTGTCTAATTTGTCATCGAAACCAAAGTTGAGATCACCTCCCATTACTAGTGAGGAATCCATGTGATTTGATAGAGTGGAAAAAAAGTCGTGAAAAAAAGCAGCGTCGTCTACATTCGGCCCATAAATGCTAACTATGCAATAATTTTGTCCAAATATTGATAACTTTAATATTATATATCTACCTTGTGAGTCTATAACCTGATCTAATACTTTGAAGTTAACGTTTTTATGTATTAAAATTGCTACCCCTCTTTGTCTTGAATTATAACAGGCTGAAAATACATTAGGAAACTCAAAAGACTTTAGCTCATCCACAGTTGAGGCCAATTTATGAATTTCTTGGAGCAATACAACATCTGCCTTTAGTCTTTTAATCTGGTTAAAAATCCTATATTTTTTACTTTGGCTACCGGCTCCATTAATGTTCCATGTGACAAACCCTAAGGTACCCATACCTGTGCTAATGATAATATAGCTAAACCACACCCAATGTCACTAATA
>JBBPBX010071969.1:0-18182 GCA_038048925.1 Garcialebias charrua
TATACATATGTGCAAAAAACATGGGCCCCAAAAGGTTTTGTCCACGGTTTCCATGGTGGCCCCACATGGGTTGGCCCAGATAGATTTTAATGGGCCCTGACTGGGTTTTCAGTGGGACCCATATGTTTAACTTAAATGAGACCCATGTAAAACCCATGTGTGTACCTTGAAGAATATCTACCTGGGACTAAACTGGGTCCCAACTGGGCTAAAAATATGGGTAATAAGTGGGTTTGTCCACGGTTTCCATGGTGGCCCCACATGGGTTGGCCCAGATAGATTTTAATGGGCCCTGACTGGGCTTTCAGTGGGACCCAGATGTTTAACTTAAATGAGACCCATGTAAAACCCATGTGTGTGCCTTGAAGAATATCTACCTGAGACTAAACTGGGTCCCAACTGGGCTAAAAATATGGGTTATAAGTGGGTTTGTCCACAGTTTCCATGGTGGCCCCACGTGGGTTTGCCCGGATAGACTATAATGGGCACTGTCTGGGCTTTCAGTGGTTCCCAGATGGTTAATTTACATGAGGCTCATTACAGACCCATGTGTGTTCTTACCAGCATAATTTATGTGTCGGATTTTCCGATCCAACCTGCCGAGAGCACGTATATTGCACCATACTCTGTGACTTCTGTCTTAACATTGTGTGAGTTACACTCAAAGAACACTCTGAGCCTCACAACAGATAATACCCAATCTTTAACAAGAGGCAGTTCTATAACACAGATGTCCTTCTGACTCATGGTGCAGCCCGGAACACTAAAATACTGCTAAACATTATGGGAAATCAACATAGTCCACTCCCCGTTTTTGATTGTGGCACTATGAGTTGTAATTCTTGTTGGCTTTGATCAACGGATACAGATTTAAACTATAATTGAACACTAATATACCGCTAAGCATGATGGGAAATCAACACGGTTCACTTCCTGTTTTTTAGTTTAGTTTTTGATTGTGGCACTATGAGTTGTAATTCTTGTTGGTTTTGATCAACAGATACAGATTTAAAATATACATTGAATTTATAAATGTAAATTCAATGTACAGTTTAAATCTGTATCTGTTGATCCCACATTTATACCACTTGGGATAAATACAGTTAGCCCACATGGGCTTCCCATGCTGGGCACATTATACTAAAATCACATGGGTCCTATATACTGATGCACATGTCTGTCCCATTCCCAGTTAGCCCACATAAAAAAAATGAGCTGGGGCCTATATATATATGCCCAGGTTGAAGCCATGTAAGATCATCCCACATTTAGCCCACTTGGGGTAAATACAGTTAGCCCACATGGGCTTCCCATGCCGGGCCCATTATACCAAAACCACATGGGTCCCATATAATGATGTCCATTTCTGTCCCATTCCAAGTTAGCCCACATAAAAATGAACTGGGGCCTGTATATCCATGCCAAGGCTGAACCCATGTAAGGTTATACGACACTTATCCCACTTGGGGTCAATATAGTTAGCACACATGGGCTTCCCATACTGTGACCATTATACTAAAACCACATGGGTCCCATATAATGATGACCATTTCTGTCCCATTCCCAGTTAGCCCACATAAAAATGTACTGGGCCTTATATATCCATGCCCAGGTTGAACCCATGTAAGGTGATCCCACATTTATACCACTTGGGATGAATACAGTTAGCCCACATGGGCTTCCCATGCTGAGCACATTATACTAAAATCACATGGGTCCCATATACTGATGCATATATCTGTCCCATTCCCAGTTAGCCCAAATAAAATTAAACTGGGGCCTATATATCTATGCCCAGGTTCAACCCATGTAAGGTCGGCCCACTCTTATACCACTTGGGGTAAATACAGTTAGCCCACATGGGCTTCCCATGCTGGGCCCATTATACCGAAACCACATGGGTCCCATATAATATTGCCCATTTCTGTCCCATTCCCAGTTAGCCCACATAAAAATGTAGTGGGCCCTATATATCCATGCCCAGGTTGAACCCATGTAAGGTGATCTCACATTTATACCA
Organism: Garcialebias charrua; assembly: GCA_038048925.1. Lineage (NCBI taxonomy): Eukaryota > Metazoa > Chordata > Actinopteri > Cyprinodontiformes > Rivulidae > Garcialebias > Garcialebias charrua. The sequence continues at coordinate 2,021 of JBBPBX010071969.1, forward strand.
CTTGGGATAAATACAGTTAGCCCACATGGGCTTCCAATGCTGGGCCCATTATACCAAAACCACATGGGTCCCATATAATGATGCCCATTTCTGTCCCATTCCCAGTTAGCCCACATAAAAATGTATTGGGCCCTATATAACCATGCCCAGGTTGAACCCATGTAAGGTGATCCCACATTTATACCACTTGGGATAAATACAGTTAGCCCACATGGGCTTCCCATGCTGGGCCCATTATACTAAAACCACATGGGTCCCATATAATAATGCCCATTTATGTCCCATTCCCAGTTAGCCCACATAAAAATGTAATGGGCCCTATATATCCATGCCCAGGTTGAACCCATGTAAGGTGAGCCCACATTGATACCACTTGGGATAAATACAGTCTGCCCACATGGGCTTCCCATGCTGGGCCCATTATACTAAAACCACATGGGTCCCATATAAAATTGCCCATTTCTGTCCCATTGCCAGTTAGCCCACATTAATCCTGTATAGGACCCATATATTTAGCCCAACAGGGCTCACAAAATGGGTTCCTTTATGGGATAACCATATGGGTCTCATGCAGTTAGCCCAGATAAATCCCATGCCCACTCATTACCCAACTAGCCCACAATAACCCCATGTGGGGCCCAACTATGCATGTTGGCTGGGATCGAGGTACTCTTTCGCCTCCGAGACGTGAACGCAGATGAAACCAGGTACTTCTTGGTCGTGTCGGCTCTGGATATGCAGTCAACCCGCAAAGCCATGCCGCTGCTGCGCGACCCGCCACACGTGGGCAAATATGGCGCCCTCAAAGAGTTTCTGCTTCGAAGGTACACTTTGACTTCAACTGAGAGGGCTGATAAACTGCTATCGCTGCCGGGTTTGGGTGACGGCACGGCTGTGAACATGATGGACAAAATGCTGTCGCTACTTGGTTCAGACGACGGGGGTTTCCTTTTCCCTCACATTTTCCTGCGCCAGCTTCCGTCGCAAGTGAGGGCTACTTTGGCCAATTCCCCTTGTTTATCTACCGGTGATTACCGGGGTTTGGCGGAAGAGGCGGACCGGGTCCTGCTGGCTACCAGACGGTTCACGGTGCAGAGTACATCGGTGGAGCCGGAGCAGATGGAGATGGAGGAGCCAGCGGCGGTTTCAGCTGTTGGCGCGCGAACTCGGCGGGGGAGCTCCCTTTGTTTCTACCACCGGAGGTTCGCAAACAAAGCTAAGCGCTGCATCCCACCATGTGCATGGGTGTCGGGAAACGAGGAAGCCGGCGCTCAGTAGCAGCTGTGGGCGCTGGCGAGCGAGGTGAGCTGCTCTTCGTCACAGACTCCCTGTCAGGACGTCGTTTTCTGGTTGACTCTGGTTCCCAGAAGAGTTTGGTCCACCCTGTTGGACCTGAATTAGCAAGCCGAGGCAGTGGCCCACTGCTAACTGCTGCTAACGGCTCTCCCATTGGAACTTTTGGCACTAGACGGGCAACAGTTTCTTTCCATGGTCGTGAGTTTGAGTGGGATTTTGTTGTTGCCTCAGTGACTGTTCCTATTATCGGTGCAGATTTTTTATGTGCTCATGGACTGTTAGTAGATGTTGCTAACCGCAGACTTATTGACGCTGTAACTTTTGCAACTTTCCCATGTGTGTCTGGGGGGGCTGGGCCGCTAACTCATGCTAATGTTTTAGTTTCAGGAGATGTTTTTCAAGGTTTGTTGGCAGAATTCCCCTCTTTAACTACACCTGCTTTTTCCTCTTCAGAAACTAAACACGGGGTCGAGCATTTCATCCCTACTACGGGACCGCCCGTTTTCGCACGTGCACGCCGCCTCGACGCTGTTAAACTGGCCATCGCTAAAGAGGAGTTTGGTACCATGGAGAGGTTGGGTATTGTTAGACGCTCTAACAGCCCGTGGGCCTCCCCCCTTCACATGGTACCAAAATCTTCAGTCTGAAGAAGTCTCTCAGATGAACGGTTTCTACTATTTTTTATTTTATTTTATTGAACCCATCCAGAGGACCTGCCTTAACTTTTTTAGATAGCAAAATAAATATAGCCAAAACTTCTAGTGACCTTACTACAAATAAAATGGGGGCAACTATTTTCACATACAGTATTGCCACATACAGTACACGAGTTTGCAAATATCCTCCATCAGAGACCTCACAATTCAATAAAGACAACCTGCCATCTTACATCTTTTCCTGTGAACTTTATATATTACTTCATGGAGTTGATGTGATCAATGAAATGTTGGACTTCTTGAGATTTAATTCAGGTGTCATCGACATACCTGAACCAATGACTCGATGGTGTCCTCGAAAATGATGCCAAGGCTCTTTTCTACCTCCTCCATGGCTGGCAACAGTAGGAGAAACCGGGGACCCATAGCACACCCATGGCCATGTATCTGCCTATATGTTGCCCCCACCTCCACCCCGCCTCATATGTGAAGTAGAAGAACCTATCCACAGGATCTGATCATGTTAAAATATATATTTTTTAATTTTTTTGAAAGAACTGAAACAAAAGTGTAAGAATGAAATAAAACCAGAAAAATTTGTAAAACACAACAATTTATCAGCATAAATTTATTTAAACTCTAGTTTCTTTGGTAAATTAGCTGTACTTTTCATGGAAACCTTTAAAAAGAGAATCCAAAATGAAAACTGGTCTCTGAAAACATGATTACGGTACTTTAAAAAAAATTTTTTTAATTAAGACTAATATCTGAAACTGTATAAAAGCTGCTAACAGACGTATCAAAATAACAGTTTTTTCTATTTAGATTTGGTTTTGTGAAGTAATTATGAGTAGTCAGTGTCTTACATGAAGCAAACAGTCTGAACAATCTTGTCATGTAGTCAATGTGTATTTGGAAACCCAAATTTCTTATATTCAAGTTGGAATATTAACAAGAATGAGCCCTGAAGTCTTAATTACAGCTTGTAAAATTGGAGATTCCTGACAATTGATCGCCATCCTCAAAATCCAAGATGGCTGCCTTGCACATGAAAAGTAGTCATAGCTGTGCTAACAAACTCCTTATTTCCCTTCTGTCAGTTTGTATATCATTAAATCAGTCACACACGGTACCCTCTCTTAGAAAATCTGCTGCTTCAGTGTTAGAATGCATAAAATACGAAGTACGACATTACCGTTTTTTTTCGCTAGTAAATGTTAGCCCCAGATATTGAGCAATCACCACATGTCACTGGTTTTCCAAACTGCAATGGGAACACGTTTAAATTAGTAGCATCATTTCTAGATTCAAATTTTAACTTTTGAGCAGCGTTCGTTTGTAAAATCAGGGAGAAATCAAGAGAGAGCCAAGCTAACAGGAACAAGCTAAAAGCAAATCCACGCCATTTTAAACACCTCAAATTTAAAATGTTCCCCGTTAGTTTTATTAAACTATAAAGTATTTTTAATCCCGTTACTGCATGTACATCTATTTGTGTTAACATTTGTTTAATTACACAGTTTTTCATGTTGTCTCTTAACCGAACAGTGTCAGTGTCGCTACACTAACTGAATGCTAATGAAACAGCTTGATTTGTTGAGTCTGCTTGAAGTTTTATACCAACTGTTTATTCTTTGGATAATCTGGTTCATATAGCTTTTATTTTAAAGTGCCAATATATCAAAAAACATTTTATTTCTGCTTTATTTTTACTTCATTGTTTTGGCATTAGACTTGTGTATCGACTGGGAAACACACAGATCAACTTCTGTGTATTTCAGTAGACATAGTGACGTGGACGTTGTTTGGGTGATAATAGTGGAGAATAAATAATAATGTAAACAACTGCAAAAAACAGCAAATAAGCCATAAAAAACGCTAAGAAGTTGGGTTTATGGTGATTTAGATTTGTGTTTGTGAAAGGGTCTGATCTGATTAGCAGCTATAGCTTGACCCATAAACGTGTCTTCCCGATCTTCTAAACTGAAATCACTAAAGCCCCCCATACAGCTCTGCGTACGTCCACACGCAGCTGTACGCACGTACTACGCAGAGGTACAAGCGTATCCCCGCAGGGCATGTACGCGCAAAGCTCAAATTTTACGACCACGTACGCAAACGCGTTGTCGCACAATAAACTGCCCGGCGCCGGACTGTTTTGTATGTGACACAAATATATTAAATTCCCCTTCTTCATCCTTGATCTGGCCTTTTCTTTTGTTTTTTTGCCAAAAGGCAAGTGATCGCTTCCTCCTTCGTTGACTCCATGACTGAAATGATGAGAAATGAACAAATTTGTCACGAGCGAATTAAACTCAGGTCCAATGTGGCTGTGGGAGGTAACGGAGGTTCTGGAGATTTCCTGGTGTGCTGGTCTGATGTGTGGGCTGCAGGACCAGCGCTCCCTGTTTTTTATTTTTTAGAACTTTTTATTAGCATATAATAAACACAGAACACCGCTGCGGCTGCAGCTGCCAGCTCTCGTCGTCGTCCCCCGACCCGTCAATCAATCTAGTAGGCGTGTCAGCAAATGACCAATCAGCGACCTCAATTTGTCCCGTAGGTAAACGCTTTGCGCTGCAGCTGCTCAAATGACGTCAAGAATTTGATGCGAAAATGCGAGAATGTACGCAAGAACGTACGTTGGGGTGTGGGGCTGAACTGTCTGCGTACAGTACGCGCGTACGGACACACGTATGGACGTACGCAGCGCTATACTGCAGCCTTAACTGCTGTCGGCTGCAGGTAAGATACTGACATCTTATAAGTATTAACCAATTAAAAGCTAAATAGAGACAAAAAGAAACGTCCCTTTACACCTTATAAACAATATGACAATATGTCACAATCAGCACTTGTTCATTTCAAATCAAACACTAACTCATAGTTACAATTGAGAATGGCCTTTAACCCTCTACTGCAGATTATCTGTTAATACAGATTTATCAGAATACAAATCTACAATTTTATTGTTGTTACTTAGAAAAGTCTGATTAAAGGAAGGCATCCACTTGGATTCTTTAAAGTCTTTGCTGTTTTTTCAGTCTTTTGATATCTCTGTTATTTTTTATTCTTCTTCTCTTCATGGTAAGACCCTTCAGTGGCAAAGATCAAACGGGTATCTGGCAACACCTCCATGCAGCTCCACCTCTGTCTCGGACCAGGTGATGACGTCCCCTCGGAGGTGGCTGCTGCAGGAGGCCAGGCTGGAGATGTCACTGGAGCTCAGGACGTGGGACCACATGTTCAGGTCTGACATCTCGCCAACATATGACTGAGCAGCATCAAAACGGCCTCCCAGAGTGTCCTGCACGGTGGAAACACACAAGTGGGGTAAGAGTTTCATGCTTTTGGATTTTGATGGGGGCTTTTCCTTCCACCTTTTCTCCAGTACAAAAGTGAATGGATTATAAAAGTTGTTTTACCTGTTCCTGTCCCAGGATGAAGACCCCTCCAGGTTTGATGGAGCGCCAGGGTGAGAGGTTCATCCCAGAGCCCCTCTGGACTCCGTCCTGGTAGGCTTCCCACTGCCCGTCCCTCGTCGTCCACGTCACACAGACGTGATGCCACTTCCCATCATTCAGAGACAAGGGCAAAGTCGCTGCCTGCAGATGAAAAGTTTTCATTTAATCTGAGAGGTTAACAGCAAGTGTAAACAAAAAACTAACTGTCAAGTGCCTTTTTTTTTTTACATGGTTTCATAACGCCAGCAGGGAAGCATGTTTGTGTTGCGTTTTTATTGAAAAGCTCTAAATCCTAAGTAAAATGAAGACGTGACTGTTGGTGTGACAGACTAAACTACATCTGCATCCGAACTTGTGGTGACATTAAAACAAAGTGATGGAAATTATAAAGTAAAGATGTGAAGAGTTACTCATCAGGTGCTGTAAACACAGATGTTCGCAACAAAACTGACATTTTATTTGATCAGTTTTGATTTAAAAAATTGTGTTGACATAAACCAAAGTTTTTTAAAGTTCAGCTTTTTTCCCCCCCATCAAATCTAATAAAAAACTAGAAGCTTTTAAATTTCAAGTAAAGAGTATTTATCTACTGATGCCCTGACGATCACATCACATGTTTTACTTGAGGTGAAACAAAACTGTGTACTCAAGGTCCCAGTTACACCCAAAATAACAAAAATATAAAGTACCAAAAAAAAGAAACAGTATACAAGGATCTAAGCTTTATGCTAAACAACAGTATAATATAATATGGTGTATTAAACAGCAGCGTGAACACAAGTTTGTTGTGAGCAGATGGATATGAATTTAGCAGTTTATGGGTAAGAAATCAGCAGCATGGTTATTAATCAGCAGCACAGACAAAGTAACATATCACCAATTAAAGTTACATTTCAGTGATTTTTCCTGGTTAGATATTCATGAGTCTAACAGCCTCAGGGTAGAAGCTGTTCCTCAGTCTAGTGGTTCTACACTTAATGCTCCTCAACCTCCTGCCTGAAGGGAGCGGGGCAAAAAGTGTGTGTGCTGGGTGAGTGAGGTCCTTCATGATGCAGGTGGCCCTCTTCCTGTATCTGGAGGTGTGTGGGGAGACTGACTCCAACAGACTTCTGTGCAGCCTTCACCACTCTCTGTAAAGCTTTTCTTTCTGCAGCTGTGCAGCCTCCATGCCACACGTTGATGCTGGAGCACAGGATGCTCTCCACTGCACACCTGTAGAACGAGGTGAGGACTGAGCACCCTAGTCCATCTCATCTCGCCTCAGCCGTCTGAGGAAGTAGAGTCACTGATGTGCCTTCTTGATTAGATTGGAAGTGCTGTTGCTCCAGCTGAAGGTGTTACTCGGGTGCACACCCAAGTACTTGTAGCTATAAACCACTTCCACTGCAGATCCTCCTATGTGTAGAGGTGGGTAGGTGTGTTTGTTCCTTCTGAAGTCCACAATCATCTCCTTCGTCTTCTTCACATTCATGTGAAGGTTGTTCTCTTTGCACCAGCTCTCCAGGTGTTCCACCTCCTGCCTGTAGCTGGACTCATCATTGTTTGTGATGCATCCCACCACTGCTGAGTCATCTGCAAACTTTTAAATATGACAGCCTGTATGGGTATGTGTGCAGTCATATGTGAGCAGAGTGAACAGGAGGGGGCTCAACACACAGCCCTGAGGGGAGCCAGTACTGAGTGTTATATGGTGGAGGATGAGAAGTTGTGGATCCTCACAGACTGTGGCCTGTTGGTTAGGAAATCCAGGACCCAGTTCATAGGGAGAGGCTACGGACCCTTAGTCCTAGTGTGAGTAGTTTATCCATCAGGGTCTGGGGAATCATGGTGTTGAAGGTGGACATGAAGTCTACAAAAAGCATACGGACATAAGAGTCCTTCTGTTACAGATGGGTGAGAGCAGTGTGGACCACAAAAGAGATAGCATCCTCTGTTGATTGATTCTTGCGGTATGCATACTGGTGAGAGTCCTGGTCGATGGTGATGGTAACTTTGATGTGGGTCATGGCCAGTCTTTCGAAGCATTGCCTCGCTTGATTTAAATTTAGTTTTAGCTAAAGATGTGCTGCTGCTAAAAATCTTAATTTATATTTATCACATCAGACATGGCATTCAGCTCCATGTCCCAATTGTGAAAAGTTAAAAAAGGTTTAAAAAAAATTAAGTTAATTATAATTGGAGTATTTATTTATGGTGCCAATTAGAAAACATGATGAAGAAATTTTAATATTTGTTTTGCATTTATTTATTTTCATTTGTTGCTTTTATTTCTTTTACTCAAACTCTCTCCAGAGAGAGTAAATATCAGGATTCTGATTGGCTCCTGTGATGATGTGACCTCACGTTTCCTACCTTGTCGTCGATCAGGAGCTCCATGGGGTTGTCCCCCCACTCGATGAGCACCAGTTCGTTGGCCTGTCCCGGTGCAGAGTAAGAGAAAGGCGTTCCCAGTCCGGGCCCCCCCAGGCCCGCCTTCAACCAAAGACACAAAGTCAGAGAGAAGATCTCCTGCATCAGCGTCTTCTTCATCCGTCCGTACATGTAGTCGCTCCTCATGGGGAAGCTGATCTGGAAGGCATCGAGGTTCTGGAACTTCTTCCTGTTGGATCCTGTTAAAGATGCACAACGTGACTTGCTATTAATTTATAGTTTGTTTGTGGAGCAAAATTTGAGGCTTGGTGTTCATCGCTGATATTTGAAGCACCATCTGACTTTAGATTTATTTTTGCCCACTGATATTCAAAAATAAATGTTTCTACAAGAACTGATATTTGAGGTTTGCGTTTTTCACCATGGTCTGTGAACGGGTCACAGCTGTGTTTTTATTTATTTTTATTTTTGTCAAGGTCGTGATGAAGGTTACCTTTGAGGTGCAGCTGGTGGAGCATCGTTTCCAGTTTATTTGAGTGGAAACCAGTTCTGTACGTGTGTGGAAGGTAACTGTGTCGCTCTGCTTCATTATTACTGCGGTCTTCATCATCATCATCGTCTTCTTCCCTGTCCTCATCATCATCGTCTTCTCTCTCATCATCGTTGTCATTGTCGTCGTTATCATCGTTATCTTCATCATCATCATCGCTATCGTCACCATCATCATCATCCTCATCATCACTATCATCCTCATCCTCGTCACGATCACCATCAGCATCCTGATCATCTTCATCTCCATAGCTGTCTGCATTTTTGCCACCGCCAGCTCGAACTTTGTCGTTGCGGTCGTCTTTGTTGTAGCCCGTCTTGCCTTCTTTGTCTCCCTGAGAGGGCCCGCTGTCATGGCGGTCCAGGCTGAGGGCGGCGGCGTGGCGGTCCGGGCTGCTGAGGGCGGCGGCGTGGCGGTGCAGCTGCTCCTCCAGCGTGCTGATCTTCCTCTGCAGGAGCTCCTTCAGCGAGCTGGAGTATGTGGAGGACGTGTTCCTCCTCTGATGGGAGAAATTCAAATAAAACACACGGATGACGTCAGCACTGCACTATTTTTCTGACACAAACCGGACTAAAACCAGGCTTTGTGTTGAGCTGGTCTGTGAACAACAGTTGTAACGTCTGGCATTCTGCTCTGTCCCCTTCATACAAAGTATTTATTGTGTCTTCCTGTGTCTGTTTTCCTTTCCACTCAGGTAATCCAGGCTTTGTCCAGGTGCATGCCTGATTACCAGTCTGTCAAGGGTGATCACCATAATTACTCATGATTTTAAATACCCCCTCTACTTCACTTCTTTCCATCCTCACCACAATGCCTGGAATGTCAATAAAGAGGACATTAAATGTAGGTTCAAATCTTACTGTATCTTACAGAACATGGAGTAAACCCGACTGGTTACCACGCTGTGACCTTGTGAAGAAACATCTCCACATCTGAGCCTGTTGCTGCTCTTGTGGCCATCAGAGAGACTCTCTTGCCAAGGGAGTAAATGGCTTTGTGAGATTAAGTGATTCATTGTTCTTTTGTTTGACGTACTCAGAGGACATATTGTGTTTTGGACAACAACACACAGCTTTGTGACAACAGCATTAGCAGGTCCAAACCCACAAACGCACACCAAACCTGTCTCGCTGACTCGTACTTTAAAGAGGTGCTCAACCCACTGTGAAACGGTAGCTCCGCCCCCAGACCAGATTCAAAACCCTCATGAAAATGGGAGTGTCGAGAGACAAGGCGGGGAGGAGGTGGGTGGTTGTGCTGTGTTCACGCCCCCTCTAGCAACAAACTAAAACTCTAGCAAACAACTTACAGCAAGCAACAACAAAGAATAAATATGTAGATGTATTTGTCTATTCTCACCCGATCTATCCAAAACAAAAGGCTTTAGGAAAAAAAAAGAAAATAATAGAAGCTATGCCATGACCGGGGATTGAACCTGGGTCTGTTGGATCCCAAACCCACTCTTGCACCACTACCCCATCTCAGCATTCATGTATCACTCGTCCATCGCACAATAAGAAAACAAATACAACCAAACAGTTTCGATGAAGTGGAAAGTATCCATACAATACATACGTTAAAATATACAAATAACTAGTGCCATTCCGAAAACTATAATACTGTATGCTTTGCTGTAGAGCTGTTCCGGAGTGCAACCACTTCCATATAAGGTATGAACTGCAGCGTGGACCTTGCATCTCTGCAGGGGATTGGCTCTGCTTGAACCACTTTTGTGACGTCAGAGTGTACAAGACACGTCAGAGTGAACAGTCCTTGACCAATAAGAAAATTAAGCTGCAATACCTCTGTTCAACCCATAGGGTTACCGTAAACACGTTTTTAGACCAAATATTGCCAATTTAAACTAATACGCACAAATATGTGAAGATTAACACAGACATAGTGCTATACAACATTTTAGACACATTCTAGGGAGTTTATCAGCTAAAAAAAGTTAATTTGGAGTTTAGTTCCTCTTTAACACTTTCCTTCATTAAAACTCTGCTTTTGTGTCCAAAGTTCCTCTCTCTGCTCACCTGCAGGTTGTTCAGCCTCTCCTTCAGGGCCTGCAGCATCCTCTCCATCTGCTGCAACGATGATGTGCTGTCCTCTGATGTCACATGTTCGCCCTTCACTCCATCCAACCGTTGCTCCCCCGCAGAAGACAGATGGTGCGGCGAGTCCGGTATGAGGTTGCCGTTTCTATGGTGACCCTGCTGGTTGCCGTAGTGCTCGCTGTCAGCGTACTTGTGTTGATGGGTCCTGTGATGTAAGGTCATCCTGTGGTGCTCGAGCGACGCACCCCGCCCGACGCCCTCGCACAGGGTGAGCTTGGCCGTTAGCTCTCTGATGGTCTCCCTCTGGTTCAGGATGATCTCCTTCTGTTGGACCAGACTCTCCCTGAGGTGGAGGATGGTGGTTTTGGCCTCTTCGCTCACTCCCAGCCAGCTGCTGGGCGGAGCGTTTTGCTGGCTTGGTCCACCGGGCCCTGCTGACCCGGCTCCAGGACCTGCCGCAGAGAAGCAGGCCGGGTCTGCATCCGTGGGGAGTGGGGTGCACACAAAGCGGGGGTGGGCGCCATAGTTGTATTCTAATGCTGATGTAGGGTTGTGTACAGCAGAGACTATGAGGAGAAGGGTCAGAGGTAGAAATGTGGAGTTCCTCATGATCTTCATCCACACGTCAGACAGAAAAACTGAAGGATTTGTCGTACGGAAAACATCAAGTTTTTCTATTTTTAAAACGTCTGCTCATCAATAAAAGAACGGAGGCACAACTTGTTCTGGTATTTGAGGCGTCTCCTCAGAAAAGACACCTGCAAAACAAAACATTAGATATTAATAATAATGAATTCAATTTATAACGCACTTTTCATTAATGAAAATCTCAAAGTGCTACAAAGTGCAACAGAATTAAATGTCAATAAAACAAGTAAAATCAATAACAGTATCAACTAAGATCAAAAGTAGAATCATGAGGAGGTAGAGTATGCTCGGTTGAAAAGAAAGGTCTTCAAGCCGCTCTTAAAGTCAACCACAGACTGTGGGGCTCTCAGACAGTCAGGAAGAGAGTTCCACAGGCGGGGGGCAGCCACACTGAAAGCCCGGTCTCCCATGGTCCTTAATTTGGTTCTCGGAATGTGAAGGAGATTACTGTTCTGTGACCGCAGCGACCGGGTGGATGAGTATGGAATAAGAATATCCTTCAGATAATCTGGTGAAGCTCCATGTAAGCATTGATGTGTAATGAGAGCAGTTTTGTACTGAATTCTGTAGGCGACAGGAAGCCAATGAAGGTTATGGAGAATGGGCGTAATATGTTCAAATTTACGAACTCTCAACAAGATCCTTGCTGCACTGTTTTGAATATATTGAAGTTTCTGAAGGTTTTTGCCAGGGATTCCAATAAACAGGGAGTTGCAGTAGTCGAGCCTGGAGGAGACAAAAGCATGGACGAGCTTCTCAGCATCGGAAAAAGTTAGGGATGGGCGAAGTCTGGAGATGTTTCGAAGATGGAAGAAGCAAGTTTTAAACAGATGCTTAATGTGATTTTCAAATGTAAGATTGGAGTCCATTTTTATTCCAAGATTAGTAACAGAGGTGGAGAGGGGGATGTCTTGTCCAGAAAAGGAAAGTGTTGTTATAGGAGATGTTTGTACCTGGTGAGGGGTGCCAATCAGTATGGCCTCAGTCTTGGAGCAGTTTAATTGAAGAAAGTTCTGATTCATCCATGCCCTAATTGCCTCCAGGCAGGCAGAGAGGGCAGTGAGTGAAGATGGAGATGACAAGGTGGAAGATGAGGATGCTCCAGTCCTGATGTAAAGCTGTGTATCGTCGGCATAACAGTGAAAAGAAATGTTGAACTGATTAATAATTTGACCTAAAGGCAGCATGTAAAGGGAAAACAGCAGGGGCCCCAGAACCGACCCCTGAGGGACACCACAGGAGACACAGACTGTCTGGGACGTGGCGTTGCCAAGACTAACACATTCCAGCCTATTGGAGAGGAAAGATTTGAACCAGTCCAGGACGGTGTCGCAGAGACCGACCTCCACATGAAGACGGTGGAGGAGGATACTATGGTCCACAGTGTCGAAGGCTGCAGTGAGGTCAAGGAGGACAAGGATGGAGGGAGAGCCAGTGTCAGCAGCCAAGAGGACATCATTGGTAACCCTCAGCAATGCAGTCTCTGTACTGTGAGCTGCCCTGAATCCAGACTGGAACTTCTCATACAGGGAGTGTTGTTGTAGGTGGTCCTGCAGCTGAGCAGCAACAGCTTTTTCCAGCACTTTAGACAGAAAAGGGAGGTGTGAAATTGGGCGGTAATTAGAAAAAATGTCGGGATCCAAATTAGATTTTTTCAGAAGAGGCCTAATGATGGCAGTTTTTAGAGGCAGTGGAACATGACCAGATTGTAGAGACTGATTTATTATTTGAGTGATTAGTGGGCCTATTGCAGAGTGATTGGTTTTTATGAGAGACGAGGGGAAAGGATCCAGGGCGCAGGATGAAGGCTTCATTTTCTTGATGATGGCCTCCACCTCACTCTGAACAACTTCGTCAAAGCTGTTTAGGGTCCCAGAATGCAGACGGGTAGGTGGCACACTGAGAACAGGGAGGTTGTGGAGCTGAGATCTGATAGTGTCAACTTTGGTTTTAAAAGATGAAAGAAACAGGTCGCATTTTTGAGCAGAGTCCTCAAGAGTTTGTTTAATGGGATTAAGCAGACGAGTTACTGTGGAGAAAAGCTGTTTAGAGTTTCCAGGGCAGGTGTTGATGATGTTAGAATAATATTTGGAGCGTGCTTCTTTAAGAGAATAGGCGTACGCTTTCTGATGTTCTTTATATGCCTGCTTATGCACAGAGAGACCAGATGATTTTACACGTCTCTCAATAGCACGGCCAGTTGCCTTCATCTTGCGCAGCTCATCAGTGTACCAAGGGGCTGAACGCGAGAAAGACACCAGTCTTGTCTTCAAGGGGGCGTGTAGGTCCAGGAGCTCCCGAAGAGATTGGTTGTAGTAATCCACAGAGTCATCTGCAGAAGGATGATTGACAGCGGTCAGGGTGTGAAGATCAGCAGACAGAACATCAAGGGAAATGTTTTTAAGGTCACGGAACTGGATGGGTCGTTTTGGGTTTGAAGCAGGCGAAGATGAAGGCACTTCCAGGGAGATGACCCTGTGGTCTGAGACACCCAGGTCATATACAGATAAGTTATTGATGAGTACAGTGTCTGTAATCACCAAATCCAGAGTATGCCCCCTGCTGTGCGTAGGGGCGTCAACAGGTTGAGTGAGAATAAGAGAGTCCAAAAGAGACTTAAGGACAACACCCACCATGACAGTAACAATTCACCATATTGGACAATTACTGTAATTTAATATGATGTCTATTTTCATTTTTGCATTTGGGCCAGGCGAGGGTAAAAAAATAAAAAAACAGTCCCGAATGAATCCGGAAACTCGGCCGAAGAGTGCCGAAGTGTCAAGTGACTTCAGTTACGTCTCCACCCAGAAGGCAGAAGGCAGGAGTGAGTTTCCATGGAGGTTTATGAGAGTGGGAGTTAAAACTGCATATTTCCTGGTGCATTTGTGTGTACAGATGGACCAGCGCTCTGTTTATTTATTTTATTTTATAACACCGCTGCGGACCGTTGCTGCTCTCACTCCTCTGCCCAGAGGAGCAAGCCGCGCGTCTCTGGCTCCTCGTTCCGCTGGTCACCTTTGAAGTTCCGAATTCGTGCCGACTCAGGGCTCTGCTCCGTCCCAGCCTTGTTGCGGGGAGCACGGGAGAGCATGCGCGCAGAGCTCCGCTGCGCGGCTGCCTTTCTGTACTCCCGACCTGTCTGGTCACGGGGGGAGAGAATAAAAAGCCGATGCGGAAATTAATGAATTTGTCGCGATCAAGCGAATTAAACTAGTATGTCTACGTGGATGCTCGCTCAGAATATGATAGACATCAGTGAGCGACAGCAGGATTAATCAACAGGCAGCTTTAGGGAATATTTAAAAATGCTTCGCTTTTTTTTCCTCTCTCAGAGCAACGGTCATGGAAGTTGATGAATGCTTATTATAACTCCGCCTGTAACTCCAAGGCGGTCACTTTCGTGATGTGAATGCCCATATATGGAGAGGATCAGATTTTTCCCGGAGCTTCTGCTAAAATCTGCTATAAATCATGAAATAACACATTTAGCGTTATTTCTCTACAATATAAATAAACGCTCCTGTATTATTTTTAAATAAACTAATAAATATTAATGGCGATGCAATTTTGGTGGGTGTTGTCCTTTAAAATATGTTGCCAGAGGTGAAGAAGAATTGTCCACGTGGATATTTAAGTCGCCAAGAAAAATAGTCTTCACAGGGGAGGTGCAGAAAAAAGTGAGGAGGTCATGCATCTCTGAGTTAAATGAAACATGCGGTTTGGGAGGTCTATAAATTAATATAACATTCATCAGGAGTGGGGCTTTGAAGCTGAAAGCCAGACATTCAAAAGAAGAAAAGTCCTGAGAAGACAGATGAGACAATTTTAAATTACTGCGATAAATTACCGCCAGACCACCACCGCGGCCAGTGCTGCGGGCTCTCTGCAGATAACTGTATCCAGAGGGACACGCCTCATTCAGAGAACTGAACACATCTGGTTGATGCCAAGTCTCTGTAAGACACATGAGGTCCAAGTCCTTCTCCAGAATGTGATCATGAATTAAACATGACTTGTTGGATAGTGACTGCACATTGAAAAGTTCTAATTTAATACCAGTTGGAATAGGAGCTTTTTGAACCGGTTTAAGCAGACTGAAGTCCACTCCACGTTTTCCTCGCCACTTCGTGCGCAGTGGACTACAAGGACTACAAGGGCCTACAGACGCAGCGTTCTGATGACGACGTCGAGGTGCGACGCGTCTTTCAGCTCAGACAGCACTAATCGAATCCGAGTTCGCTTGAGAATAAACGGTTTTGCCTGGTGGCAACGGTGGCTGCCTGGTGGGGCTCGTGCCCTCTGGTCCGGTCGGGTCTGGGCCTGAGGGGTGGGCGTCCCCGGTGCCCGGGCCTCGGTGACCGGCCCTGGGGCTCCGTCGGTGCAGCGGGCTCCGGCGGGGGCCTGTGAATTTGTCGCGGGCGACCCCGGGGGGTCATTGTATGTGGTCGCTGGTGGGGTTTGTCCGGTTCTTCCCCTTGGTAGGATCTGGGGAGTGGGCTAGTGGCTCGTCCTGTTCGGGTGGTCCTGGGGACTCTGGGCTCGGGGTCCTTCCTGGGGTCTTGGGCTTTGATCGCCCCTTCGTCTGCCTCGGGCTTTGGGGGGACGGATCTCTGATGCTTCACAGTCGCTACTAAATGTTCTATTGGAGGACCCTTATTCACTTATGCATGCTCACAACCACACACAAATGGATGCAGGGATGTATATATAGATATATGCAGATATGTAGATGGGTATATGAATGAATATAAAAGTATATGTATGTATACTATATATATATTTGTAGGTATGGGTATGTGTATTTATAGAATTCTACTGCAAGCTCATGAATATTATTAGTCTTTATGCATGTATGTTCCATTGTTGTGTTCTGTCATGTGCTTTGCAGGATTGTGGACGGAGGTTGGGTGTGTTTGCCTTGTGCTCTTTTGGTTGATAATTGTTGATTTGTTGTCTTACTTTCTCTTTTCTTTCTTTCTCTCTTAAAAAAAAAATAAATAAATAAATATAAAAAAAATAAAAAAAAATAAATAAATAAATAAAAATAAATAAAAAAATAAAAAAATATTGGAGTGAGAGGATGGCTAAAAGGTGTGAAGGGAGGCCATCTATAAATGG
>JBBPBX010071970.1:0-18182 GCA_038048925.1 Garcialebias charrua
CTCGAGGGTTCCCTGTATATATATATATATATATATATATATATATATATATATATATATATATATATATATATATATATATATATATATATATATATATATATATATATATATATATATATATATATATATATATATATATATATATATATATATATATATATATATATATATATATATATATATATATATATATATATATATATATATATATATATATATATATATATATATATATATATATATATATATATATATATATATATATATATATATATATATATATATATATATATATATATATATATATATATATATATATATATATATATATATATATATATATATATATATATATATATATATATATATATATATATATATATATATATATATATATATATATATATATATATATATATATATATATATATATATATATATATATATATATATATATATATATATATATTATTCATTCATTCATTCAACCTTTATTTATACAGGCTAGCCTCGTTGAGCCACGGGGACTCATTTACAAGAGGGACCTGTCTCACTCACACCCAGGGTCAATTTAGAGTTAAACAGGGGTGGAGGCCTCCGTGTTCAACTGTCCCCCTCTTACAATGCTATTGCTAGTATCACTCAGCCCTCTGTGAATAGTAAACAACCATCAGGGTGTTAACGATCCATCGTTAGGCTGATGGTCCTCCTTGATCATGTGAGCAGCTATTTTTGGCTGTCTGCAGCCAACTGGTTGACCTACTGTAACTGTGTTTCCATCAAGGTTTCTTGATGCGCATTTTGAAGTATCGCATAAGAAAAGGTGAATGGAAACGGCACGATTCGAATTAACTTCCTCTAATTCGCAAAAAAGTTGATACGCTCGCTTGAGGTGGTTTTTGGGTTTTTCGAAACAGAGCTGATGCGCAAAACGAGAGATGGAAACAGATTTGCCGACTCAGTTCTGACGTAGCGAACATTCACGTCATGTGACTGATCAGCTGTTTCCGCTGTAACATCGCTAAAACTAGTTGGCATGACAGAATAAATACAACTTACCCGATAGCAACACATTCCTGAAATATTCTCTCCATTTTGCCGAGATGTGTGGTTCGGTTCCTGTTTTCAACCGCTACTTCCTGTTTACTGTAGACGTGCGTAACGCTGACGTCTGACGTAATGCTGCTTTGCGTGGCCTGGTGGATTCGCTTCACGCCAGTTGATGGAAACACTTCTGATTCGCATTAATTTTTATTTACATTTTTGCAAATTTTCAAATATTCGCTCAAAATTCGAATTGAAAATAGATGGAAACACTGTTAATGAGAGGGTGCTATTTATAAGACTGAGCTGAATACTGTACAGCATCTCAGACTGAGGAAGTCTTTCAGAGGAAAGACAAAACGGTTTTATATTTTTTTGTTTGTTTGTTTGTTTGTTTTGTTTTGTTTTTTTATGTCCAGAGGACCAGACTTAACTTTTTTCTACCTGGATTATTGAGCATGCATCAGGATAAATAATACATCTTGTGTTTGATTTCAGGGGAAGCAGCATCTAAGAGTTGTACGATCTATCTTTTCATGGGAAATCACCGCAGATCCTTCAAATTCAGTGAATTCCAAATCTAACCCAATCACACTTAAAATCAATTATCTAAACTTACCAGCACTCAAAATCTATGAGTGGGAATGCCGTAAGTTTCCTAAAATCTTTTTATGTTTTACTATAATGCGGTTTTATATATTTTGCATGTGCCAATCATGAGCTCTTCATAAAAGAATGATGTGGTCTCTCATTTTGCAAACTGAAGTCAGCATCAACGACAATATCTGACTACCGGTACATCTCACGTGTGAGCCACACCAAATGCTCTTCGTGATTTTAAACCTTTTTTTAATTTTGACACAATGTGAAGTAGTAAACCATAATTTGATTTAGAGCTAAACTGGAAGCTTTAAATTTTGTGACAGCTTGACAATAGTTTTATTACTGAATCTTGATATACAAACACTTGTCTTTTGTTAAAAATTTAGTTTTTGTGAACTTCTTTTCTGTCTGCATTTATTATTATCACCCACTGCCAAAGAGGCTACTTTGTGACCAGCAATATTGTTTCATGCTGAGAGAGCACCACAGATGTCTTCATTGCTTGGAGAAGAACAGAAAGGGTCAGAAAGAACTTCATTGTGTGAGGATGGCACCATCTAGTGGGCATCCTGTTGGTCTTGTCTGTTCCCCTTGTGATGTTTTATTAGTTTCCCTCCTAATTTAGGGCCAGTTTACACGGCGCGTATTTTGAGTGTAACCGCTACTTTCTCTTTGCGACTTTGCTTATCGCCTACACGACGCTGCTGGCCCCCCTCGATGACTCCGATGGTTTTTGAACCCAGCTCTCAAAGTGGAACTTTTTCGCAGACCCCCCGTTGATAATGTAAACATCTCCCGTGGAGCTTTTGTTTGAACACATGCACGCAGCACGCACGCGCAGACAGCCGGCATTTTAACAATGGCGGTGGACTGGACAGTGGACACACGCACCACTTTCTGAACTATAGCTGATGGAATATATTTTGATTCTCATATTTAATTATTCTACACCTTACCTGCATCTGTGTTGGAAGAGAGCCAGCTGCCTGGATCCAGTTGTCGCTGTTAACGAGGCAGTCGGACATTTCACGTGTCACGCTGCACTATAACATACTAAATGTGCTATATATTAACAGTTTAACAATAATAAACAGTATTTATGTTAGCGTGGGAGATATTTACATTTATCTGAGCTAAATGAAGCTATCTGGACTCGTTACGTCATGCCTAACATGCTGCTGAAAATGAAGACACCAGGTTGATTTTTTATTTATTTATTTATCCAACACCACAAACTCATGTCACAAACACTGAGAATTAAATTGAACACTTTTAAAAACACGTTAACCGAACTTTAATGAACTGGACTCTGTTGTTCATCCTGGTGGAAACTGGACCCACATCCGAACCGGTCCGCTTCGTGGAACAACAGCTTCGACCTCGCAGGAAAAAAATAAAAATAAAACCTCAGTTGGTTGTTCTGTGATCGAACTAAACACAAGGAAACATTATTAAGAACATGGTTTACCTTGTAGCGCTGCTGTAAATCAGCTGATTCTCACGGACTAAAGTCAGACATGTTGACGCGGTTCCGGTCCAGTCAGCAACTGGTGTGCAGCTTGCTAGATGAAGCGGCCCCACTTGGTGTCAAATCTGTTGACTCTTATCCAAATTCCAGCTTTAACTTGTTAACTTGTTGACAACAACTTGTAGTAGCTGAACTTTTAGCCAGAGAGGAAAACAGGCTGCCTCGTCTGCTCTGTTTACATCAGGCAGCAGTGGCACGCATGCGCAGTAGTGAAGGTTCCAAAAATCACAGCGCCATCTAATGGCCCAGCATGGTAACTACAGTAAATTCATGAGTACGGGGGGTGGAGGGGGGAGAGAGTCGTATCCACAGAATTCGCCCATGTCAACGCAAAACTTTCAACCTAATTAACATACCCAAAAGTTGTGTTTCCCCCACACAGTGTCCGTGTAAACAGGGCCTTAGTCTCCATGTTCAGTCTCCTTGTTTAACCTTCATTAGTTTCCCTTCTAGTTTGGTCTCCATGTTTTAATTACTCTTAGTTGTAACCTCCAGTTCTGTCTTACTAGTTTACTTTTCATGTTTCAGGTTTAGTTTTCCCAGTCCTGCTCTGTGTGTCTAGTGAATTGTCTCTAGTTAATTGTCCCCAGGTGTTTGTGATTTTGTCTCGTCTTGTCTGTGAGTATATAAGCCCTGTTCTGTGTCTCAGTCATTGCAGCTGCATCGTTTGGTATCCCCTGTGTTCCCTGGTCTCTAGGGCATGTAAGTGTTTTTGCTGCACAGTCAGCCTTATAATTTTTGTTGTCATTAAAATTTACACCTTCTTTGTAACTCCTGGCTCCCTGTGAGAGTTCTTGTCTGCATTTGGGTTCTGTCCTGCCTGTAAAACTTGACAGTATGCGGCTGCCAAAACAAAGAACCCAGCAGACAGAAAGTTGCTCTTACCGGTCCACACGGAGGGAGCGGACTGTGATCCGCTGCAATGGTTTTCAGGTCCGACCCATGTCGGCACAAGAGGATCTCATCCAGGAAGTGGAAGTTCTGCCTTCTCCCTTTCTGGTCCTCGAAGAGGAGGGAAGGTCTCAACTATGGATGGATCACATGACCCGTGAGTCCAGTTCCCCCTCATCCTCTGCACTCTTCATCTCGGGGTGGACGTCCGGGGAGGACGCCGAGGACAAGGTCTTTGCTTTCACTCCTCAGCGTCAACACCGCCGTAAGAGCGGCAAAAAGAAGACCATGGAGGCGGGTCTTCTCACTTCTCACTCTTCCACCCGTTCATCTAGAGATCTGATGAAGGGGGGCCAGCCCACAGGTCAGTCAACACACCAATGTTCATTCTCTCCAGCAGAGGTCACCCCAGGAGAGCCTTCAGGGGTGATACATATGCCTGACATCCATCACATAAACTTTACTCTACATAGACTGTTGTCTACTGCTAAAAATAACCCGGACAGCTTTGATGGTGTGCTTAACCTCATGGAGAAGTTTTTATTATCACAAGACATTCTGACCCAGTTTCCTGAGTGACCAGCAGTTTCTGGATGATATTAGGACTTCGAAAACACCCACCACAGATGGTTTAGCACCTGTAGTCCCTCCAGTGCCTGCAGGGCCCGGTTCTGAAGAAGCCCCTCATGTGTTCGGCTCCAAGGGGATCTTGGCTGATGTTTCCCATGTTGAGGGAAGTCCTGAGTCCGGGGAGGGTTCCCGGTCTGGTCCTGGACTGCGCCGTCGTTGCCGTGGCAGAGATCGATGGCAGAGAGCACCTGCTGACCCTTCGGCTGCCGCAGAGATATTTGCTGACCCTTCGGCTACCGCAGTCTCGACGGTGGTCTCCTCGCCTGCAGACTCGACGGTGGTCTCCGCGCCTGCAGACTCGACGGTGGTCTCCTCGCCTGCAGACTCGACGGTGGTCTCCTCGCTTGCAGACTCTACGGTGGTCTCCTCACCTGCAGTCTCGACGGTGGTCTCCTCGCTCGCTCGCAGTCTCGACAGATGACTCCTCGCTCGCAGTCTCGACAGATGACTCCTCGCTCGCAGTCTCGACAGATGACTCCTCGCTCGCAGTCTCGACAGATGACTCCTCGCTCGCAGTCTCGACAGATGACTCCTCGCTCGCAGTCTCGACAGATGACTCCTCGCTCGCAGTCTCGACAGATGACTCCTCGCTCGCAGTCTCGACAGATGACTCCTCGCTCGCAGTCTCGACAGATGACTCCTCGCTCGCAGTCTCGACAGATGACTCCTCGCTCGCAGTCTGGACAGATGACTCCTCACTTGCAGTCTGGACAGATGACTCCTCGCTCGCAGTCTGGACAGATGACTCCTCGTCTCTCGCCTCCTACAGAGGGTCCCAACGCCGCAGACGTCTCAAAGCTCGGCGATGTCGGGGATGTCGCAAGTGGATGACGTAACGCTCGACGACATCATCTCAAGGCTCGATGTCTTGACGCTCGACGACATCATCTCAAGGCTCGACAACATCATCTCAAGGCTCAATGTCTTAACGCTCGATGTCTTAAGGCTCGACAACATCATCTCAAGGCTCAATGTCTTAACGCTCGACGACATCAAGGACGTCTCTACGCTCTACGACATCAAGGACGTCTCTACGCTCAACGACATCAAGGACGTCTCTACGCTCAATGACATCAAGGACGTCTCCACGTTCGCAGAAGCCATCTTGCCGCCGCCGTCGGCGGCCGTCTCGAGCCCTCCCGGTCGACCGCCCGACCGGCTCCTGCCTGATGGGTGACCTCCCGGTCGACCGCCCGACCGGCTCCTGCCTGATGGCCGGTCTGCCGTCCGCCCTGTCGTTTTTTTTGTTGTGTTTGCCCCTTGTCCTTGTGTTGTCCTTGTGTCCCTTGTCTTCCTCGTGCCCTCCTTCCTTGCTGTTTCCTCCCTCCGCCCACCCTGGATTTTTGGGGTGTTTTTTCTTGGACACCTGGGGGTGTCCTTGAGGGGGGAGTACTATGAGGATGGCACCATCTAGTGGGCATCCTGTTGGTCTTGTCTGTTCCCCTTGTAATGTTTTATTAGTTTCCCTCCTAATTTAGTCTCCATGTTCAGTCTCCTTGTTTAACCTTCATTAGTTTCCCTTCTGTTGGTCTTGTCTGTTACCCTTGTGATGTTTTATTAGTTTCCCTCCTAATTTTTTTTTTTCATTCAACCTTTATTTATACAGGCTAGCCTCGTTGAGTCATGGGGACTCATTTACAAGAGGGACCTGTCTCACTCACACCAAACAACCATCCACTCTCACACTCACACCTAGGGTCAATTTAGAGTCACCAATCAGCCTAACAAGCATGTTTTTTGGTCAATTTAGTCTCCATGTTCAGTCTCCTTGTTTAACATTCATTAGTTTCCCTTCTAGTTTGGTCTCCATGTTTTAATTACTCTTAGTTGTAACCTCCAGTTCTATCTTACTAGTTTACTTTTCATGTTTCAGGTTTAGTTTTCCCAGTCCTGCTCTGTGTGTCAGTTAATTGTCCCCAGGTGTTTGTGATTTTGTCTCGTCTTGTCTGTGAGTATATAAGCCCTGTTCTGTGTCTCAGTCATTGCAGCCGTATCATTTGGTATCCCCTATGTTCCCTGGTCTCTAGTGCATGTAAGTGTTTTTGCTGCACAGTCAGCCTTATGATTTTTGTTGTCCTTAAATACACCTTCTTTGTAACTCCTGGCTCCCTGTGAGAGTTCTTGTCTGCATTTGGGTTCTGTCCTCCCTGTAAAACCTGACACATTGGGCCTATGTGGATTTAGAAAAATCATATGACAGGGTGCCGAGGGAAGTACAGGGTATTGGAAATCTGGAGTGGCAGAGAATGTTAGACTGGTACAGGACATGTATGAGAACAAAAGGACTTCTTACAAGTGACAGATATAGATAATATTTGGAATTAGATCATCAGAGGTACAGCACAGGTTGAACAATTCAATTAAGTTTCTTTATATACTGTATTTTTCGTACTGTATTTTTCGTACTATAAGGCATGGGGCGGCCGTGGCACAGTGGTAGTGGCAGCCGACCCCCGATCGGAAGGTTGGAGGTTCGCATCCCGCTTTCCCACACCATGTGTTGTTGTGTCCCTGGGCAAGACACTTAACCCCGAGTTGCTCCCGGTAGGTTTGGCTGGCGCCTTGCATGGCAGACTACCACTACCTGTGTATGAATGGGTGGATGGCTGGTACTGTGAAGCGCCTTGGGGCCCTTCATTGGGGGCTGGAAGGCGCTATATAAGTAAGCTCCATATACCATTACTACACTTAAAAGCCTTTAATTTTCTCAAAAATAGACAGTGCGCCTTATGTATTAATTCTTGTTGTACTTACTGACCTCGAAACATTTTTATGTGGTACAACTAAACAATGTTGAGAGTTATTGTGTGAATGAGTTAAATACAGTTTGACTTACCTGACTGTTTTGTTCCGCTTAATCCACCTTATAATCCAGTGCGCCTTGCAGACCAAAAAAATACAGTGTGTGTATACATATACTGTATATAAGTAATAATAATAATAATGAATTCGATTTATAATGTACTTTTCATTAATAAAAATCCCAAAGTGCTAATTAAGCACTTAAGTGCTTAAGTGCCAAGTAAGTTAACATTACTTATCTGAGGAGCAGACTGCTTTGAGTTCAACTACATCACAGAACTCATCTTGAGCAAGCATGAAGGCAACAGTGGAAAGGAAAAAAACTCTCTCATGAGGAAGAAACCTGAAAGTTATGCACCATAACTCATGTTCCCTGAAGGAAGGGAACGAGGTGCAACATAATTGCTATGGGAAATTGCGCCCCACGCGATTACCTGAAGGAATACAATCACGCCTTTACGGCAGGGGCGTCAGCGTCACGCCAGAGTCCCCTCCCTCTGGGTATTTAAGACGCGGACGCCCATCCTACTTTCTCTAGAATGCACTTCACCGAGCTTTCAGCATTGAAAGGGCCAGGTATGTTGCACCTCGTTCCCTTCCTTCAGGGAACATGAGTTATGGTGCATAACTTTCAGTTCCCTTATCAGTCAGTCACTCGGTGCAACATAATTGCTATGGGAACGTAATCCATTCACGCCCTTGAAATGCTCAGCAAAATGCATGTGAGAACATCTGCCTTAATACGACAGGCATTTCCCAGCCGCTCTCTACAAGGTATGTAGAGAGCACAGCCTGAGAAGAAAAAACGCCACATGTAGAAACATCAACCTGATGTTACCACTGGACACATAGATGAAACACCAGCTAGAGACAGCACAAGCGTGCTCCGCTAGTGTAATTACCCATCATCTCCTTTTTCCCTGGAAATTTTGAGAAACAGGAGGAAAAGGGCAAGGGACCCCTTACGCCACTGGCAACCAGATGGCAATGTGGAGGTAAAGAACCCAGTTCAAGCACAGGGTAACCTTCCAGGTCCCCAGGGGAAAGAATTTCATATATACAAGGGGCACGCACGAGTCCCTCATCTGCTCCTTGAACAGACAACTTACTAGGACTGTCAAAGGGGGCCCATCCTGATGTTGGAGACCAGTTAAGGAGAGGGGAACCCTTCCACTGAACATCTCCCAAGTAAACATAAACACCAAGGGACTCCCTTGTGTATGTTGTTGCTGTTTGTTTTTTGGAGAAAAAACGATCCAACCTTAGGCCCTCAGCCAGTTCCCTTCAGTGGCCAGGCTGAAAGCTGCCACAGCTCCGGACGTGGGTGTAGAAGCTGCCCACGTGCCTGAGTCAGCAGGTCCCTGTGAGAAGGCAACTGCCATGGTATCCCTGATAACATTGAGATCAGTTCCGGGAACCACGGTTTCTGCGGCCACCTGGGGGCTATCAGTATCAGGGAGAGGGCTCCCTGACGTACACGTTCCAGTGTCACCTGGATCAGAGGGACAGGTGGAAAAGCATAGTACAGCACCCCTGCTGGCCAATCATGGGCCAGAGCATCCGTTCCCAACGGTACGTCTGTTTCCTTTAAAGAGAAGTAAAGGTCACACTGTGAGCTAGCTCTGCAAGCGAACAAGTCCACTGAGGTTCTCCCAAATCGTGACCAGACCTGTTCCATGACTCATGGGTTTAGTCTCCATTCTGATGCCAAGAGAGGCCCTCTCGAGAGGGCATCTGCTCCATAATTCAGTTCACCGGGAACATGAGTCGCCCTGAGCAACAATATTTTCGGAGCACACCATGTGAGCATTTTCCGCGTCAGGCCGAGGAGGGCTTGGGATCTTGTCCCTCCCTCCCTGTTAATGAAGGACATGTGGTCCTGTTATCTGATTTCACCAGGATGTGCTACCTTGCAATCAGACCTTTGCCAAAAAGGTATTTCACTGACAGGAATACGGCCAACAATTCCAAGAAGTTGATATGTAATCTTGCTTCCTGATCATTCCAAAGGCCTCGGGCGTTCTGATTTCTGCAGACTGCCCCCCATCCTGTTTTTGAGGCGTCTGTCGTGATGACCACACGAGATGACACTCTACCTAGCAGGACCCCTTCCGCGAAAACAGACAAGTCTCTCCAAGGTTCCAGGGCCCTCAGGCACTCTGAATCTATCCTGACCTTTCCTGTTCGACCAGGCAGGACGGGTTGTGTCTGTTGGTTTAGCCACACTTGTAGCGCCCGCATTTTCAGCAATGCGTGTAGCACACAGGGTATGGCTGCTGCCAAGAGGCCTAAGAGGCGTTGGCACGTTTTCAGGGGGACCCGCTGATCCAGTTTAAACTTTGTCAGGCAATGGTGAATCGAGGAAACTCGTTCCTTTGAGAGCAATGCTCTGTACCGGATGGTGTCGACCTGTACATCCAGAAATACGGTAATCCGTGATGGGGTTAGGTCACTCTTTTGTTGGTTTATGACAAAACCGAGAGACTCCAGGTGAGAAATCACCCTACAGGAGTGTGACTGGGCCTGTATTCTGCTTCCGGCCAGAATCAGGAAGTCATCCAGGTAGTTCATAATCCTGACTCCTTGATTCCTAAGAGGGGTCAGGGCTACGTCCAGACATTTAGTAAATCTACGAGGAGCCGTCTTCAAACCGAAGGGTAAGGCTTTGAATTCATAAGCCTTCCCATTGAAAGCAAAAAGGAGGAATTTTCTGTGCTTCCTCCATACGCCCACATGGAAATAGGCGTCCTTCAAATCCACTGTACATCTCCTGGTCTCACAGACTGGAGGACCTGCCGCAGTGTAAAGGCTGAGTTAGACTTTCGCTTTGGTCTGCAGGCTGGAGCGCGCGCGCCGCGCGTGCACTGTGCCGCACGGCGAAATGCGTTCATAGTTTCGCCCCTGTGTTTATGGTTGACGCACGGCGGAGCATGGCAAAGTGCTGTTCTTTTACGGGCCAGCAGGTGGCAGTAGCCTCTACAACATGTGCATATGTTACAAGAAAGGGTGTAGAAGAAGAAATCTACCGTAGAAGAAGAACTGTTTGACGTCACAACACAAACAAAATGGCTTCCCGCTCGCTTCATTCTTGAACTGTCTTTATTAGAGGAGCAAATTATAATAGAACAACAGTTATTGTGTCTTGCAATTTTAATGAGACGAAGAAGACGCAGAAGGAGATGGTATGTTCGGCCATTACACCCTCAGAGACGTACTGGTGGGTGGTGATGCCGATGCGGAGAATTGACGAAGAAATGCACTTCAGTTACTTCCGCATGTCTGCACGCCGATTTGATGACCTGCTACATCGTATTTCGCCTTTCATACGACATGGAAGGACCCACAGCAGCCCTGTGACATTACCCGAGCGTTTGGCAGTGACTTTAAGAATCCTGGCTTCAGGTAGCAGCCAGAAAAGTGTAGCAGCCAGCTACAAACTTGGTGCAACTACGGTTTCCCTGATAGTCTCTGAGGTGTGCCAAGCTATATTGTATATTGCTATATGTATTTGAATGTTAAATGATTTTAAATAAAATGAAACTACATTGAAATATCCACTTCAGCTTTCCGTCTGTTTTGTTTGCATATTGTATTTACAAAGCCACTAACAGTTGTATTACATAAAATTTGGTATGAAAGACTTTTTTATAATTGTAAGAACATTAGATGTTAGAATTATTTGGAAACCTGAAATGGCATTGTAAATATAAGTCCCATATTGCATTAAAATGAAGCATTGCTACCTGACACGAAAAATCTCAATGTGTAGTAGCCTTTATTTCACCAGGAATGTGAAGTGGAATGTGGAGAAACCTGTAGAAATAGTGTTTTGATTTTAATGTGTGCAAAAATTGCATGCTGTCTAAAAATAATTGATAAATGTGTAATTATGCATTACAAATGTATCATTTGAATCAAAGTCAAGTCAAAGTCAGCTTTATTCTCAAAACAGTAATATGTACAGGACATACACAGGATTGAAATTGCATTTCTCTCTGTCCCTCGGTGCAACAATAACTATTTAAACACTAAAACATTTAATAAACATAAAATGAAATAAAGTGTAATACTGTCCTGAGTTTTTGCATAGTACTTTTTCATAGTAGTATAAAAGTATAAAATGTTTTCACCAACACCAACATTTAATATCCATAAACATAAAATGAAATAAAGTGTAATACTGTCCTGAGTTTTTGCATAGTACTTTTTCATAGTAGTATAAAAGTATAAAAAGTTTTCACCAACATTTAATAAACATAAAATGAAATAAAGTGTAATACTGTCCTGAGTTTTTGCATAGTACTTTTTCATAGTAGTATAAAAGTATAAAAAGTTTTCACCAACATTTAATAAACATAAAATGAAATAAAGTGTTAATACTGTCCTGAGTTTTTGCATAGTACTTTTTCATAGTAGTATAAAAGTATAAAAAGTTTTCACCAACACCAACGGAGTGAGCTGATGCTAGGGCTGTCGCTTCTGCTACTGCTGCTTGACCCTGGCAAGTGTCGAGGTGGTACGGGTATGGGCACCGTTGGACAGGGAGGAATTGGCGTGGAGGACCTGCGCAGAGGAAAACACCCTGCATTTGAAGTACTGCCAGTTTCATGGCCAGTAGGCGTGAGGTTGTGAGAGACGATGGGTGTGATGTACTCATGGTCGATGGTGGTGACGGTCTGGTCCATGGGGGTGAGGGTCTGGTCGATAGGGGTGAAGGTCTGGTCGAATGGGGTGACAGTCTGGTCGAGGCACCATGTATCGTCCTGTGCTTGGCTCTGTGGTGTTTCTTCAGGCTAAAAAACAGACATTGACATCCATCAGTACAAAATGAAACGGTAACGGATACAATGCACATATGTGTTAAATAAAAACAAATGTTTGTGTAATTGTTAGCTTAATAAACAGAAGGTGAAGCATCAACAGACATATAGGCTAAATTTGTTTACAGTTGAGCTGTGCAGATCTAAAATGGTTATTTCCACTATTTCACATTTACTGGTCAGCAGCTTGATTTATATTTTCATTAAGCCATGTTTTGGTCATTCATTCTCACAGTTTATTGTTTATATCATCATGGTGCACTAAGATTCATAACTGGTTGTGATTATCGTACCCACCACTGCACCCTGTATTCACTGGTTAACTGGACATCATTAACCTCACGCAGACTCTTCCACTGGTACATTTTCATCTTTAAATCACTTCTTGGTCTACTGCCCTCATACATCTCCTCCTACATGTCTTTGCGTGAGTGCAGCTACAGTGTGCGCTCTCAGGACATGATTACCTGCAGTGTTCCGTCAGTGAGGACTGAACTTGGAAAAAGGGCCTTCTCCTACTCTGCTCCTGCTTCATGGAATATCTTACAAAAAGATCTGAAGCTCTCGGCCCTGACCTCCCTAAATGGTTTTCAGAATCTGTTGGAATCCTGGCAAAAACCAATGCAGATTTGTTCCTGTCTTTGATTTTATACGTCTACCTTATAATGTTTTGCTAGTTTTTTGATACTTTGTTAAAAAAAAAAAAAAATCTTTTGTTTTTTTCTCTCTTTTTGTTTTCTATTGTTTATTGTTTGTTTGTTTATTGTTTAATGAAATTCTATCACTGCTGTTCATTGTTCTTTAGTTTTAGCAGGTCGCTTTCGTAAATGAGCCCATGAGGTTCAAAAGATTTACCTGACTAAATAAAGGTTGAATGAATGAATATCTATGACTACAAAGGGGAAACAACACGGCAGGCTGCACAGCATGGCCTGCTGTATTCCATGCTAAGCTAGCTGTAATAAAAGCAGTACTAACTTTTTTTCTTTCATTTTTACCTCTTTTTCCATATTTGTGTCCTTTTCTCGGTGTTTTATAAAACTCGACAGCCAACTCAGCTCCACAACGAGGATTGGCACCGGTTTGTTGGTGCCAGGATCGCCACTTCTGATCACCCTCTTTTTGGCCTTCACGAAGCGATCCCGCATGTTTTTCTTCCTCCTTCTGCATCGCTTCTGCAATCTCCTTCCATGAACTCTGTGCCAGTTGCACATCTTTGTGTTCTCTCATAGAGGGATCATACAAATGGCGATACATGCGGATGAGTTCAGCCAGAGCAGCTTCGAAAGCGTCCATCTTGTTTTGAGCCCAGTCCGTACGTCACTGAGCGCGGCGCGCGCTCTAGGCTTGCGGAGTTTCAAAAATTCAGAGGTGCACGGCACGCGCTAATCCCCTGCGCGGGGCCAACGCGCAGGGGCGGGGACTGTGAAATTGCGTCACTTTTGGAGGGCACACCCTCGCGCGCTGCGCGACGCGTCGACTATGAATCTAGCTTAAGCATCTTGAACTTGAAAGTTCTTATTCTCTTGTTCAGAGTCCTGAGATCCAGGATCGGCCTCAGGGAATGATCCCTTTTGGGCACCAGGAAGTACTTGCTGTAGTGACCGGAGCGTAGTTTGCGTTTCGGGACCAAACTTATTACTCCTTTCTGTAGCATCGTCAATACTTCCTCCCTCAGCACGTGTGCACGTGCAGGGTTAATGTTCGATTGCATCACCCCTGTGAAGGGGGGCGGTCTCTTGGCGAACTGCAGCCTGAGCCCATGACATATTGTCTTCATGACCCATTCGTTTGGCAGACACGCCCTCCAGGCCTGCGCGTGCGCCATGAGCCTGGAAGGCATGTCTAATCGCTGCTTGTCATGTTTGAGTGCGGGAGGGGTGGCCTTTGACCCCTCTCGCAAGCTCTCGTGCAGGTTGGTCAGCCCGACAGAAGATATTGCGAGATCTGACTGTCTCAGACAGAGCAACCAGTGTGTTATTCTGCAGCCTCATTGCTTGTATTTGAAGAGCCAGACGAAGATTTTTTAACATGGAGGGTGAACTTATGGATGTTTCTCAGCGGCCTACGCGACGCGTCAGAGCCTCATTTGCCCTGCTCAAAATGGCGGCCACAGAATATGGGCAGCGCGGTGGCACAACTGGTAGAGCTGCTGCCTCTCAGCGAGAAGGTTGCCGGTTCAAATCCCGGTCCGGGGCCTTTCTGGGTGGAGTTTGCATGTTCTCCCCGTGCATGCGTGGGTTTCCTCCGGGTACTCCGGTTTCCTCCCACAGACCAAAAAACATGCTTGTTAGGCTGATTGGTGACTCTAAATTGACCCTAGGTGTGAGTGTGAGAGTGGATGGTTGTTTGGTGTGAGTGAGACAGGTCCCTCTTGTAAATGAGTCCCCGTGACTCAACGAGGCTAGCCTGTATAAATAAAGGTTGAATAAATGAATGAATAATAATAATAATAATAATAATAATAATAATAATGTCTTTGTCTGTCATCTGTGTATGTTTCCCATACACAGAAAAAATTAATCTCTGCATTTAACCCAACCACCACCAGGTGGTGCAATGAGTAGCCAGAAAGCGCCCGGGGAGCTGGAGAATTAAGCGAGCCCACACGGACTTTACAAGAAAACACGGTAAAAACAATTATTTATTTGCTGAGAAAAAATATATTTCTTAGCTGACTTTATAGCACAAGGGTTCGTGAGCTTAACCGTTTCACGAAATGGTCAAATTTGTTGGATTAAAAAAAGTAGTTTGCCATCAAAATGGCTGGCTACCAAGTGTTGAATTGAACTAGCGGTTTAGAATTAGCTTCCGCTAGCTTTTCTAATACATAAGCGCTTTTGAAATTGCGGGCCTAAATAAATTAATAAGCGCTTTAGAAATAGCGGTACTAATTTTTGGATTAGCGGTGCCCACCACTGGTCTTGGCCAACGCGTCCGCGCGGCGTTTCCTCACTACCGCCGACAGCAGTGGGAGCAGGAGTCGGGGGATTCCAGTGCTTTTCTTGCGTGCAGGATCCCTAGGCAGACGGGACAGGCCTCGTGGGTGTCCGTCGCCGAGAGGGAGTAGCCGCAGCCGCTGGGGCAGGGGCGCGAGCGAGGGCTCGCTGTCCTGCTGGCTTTCTTCGGAACCTTTGTCCTCTGTTTTCCCTTCTCAGGGACCATGTCCGGAGACGAGATAGGTTGAGGCTGTTCCTAGTTTCCTTTTGTTCGAAGACGTCCTCTCCGTCGTGTCGCTTTCGCTGGCTAGCCTGCTAATGGTTAGCAGGGAGTGTTGTGACGCAGTTAGCGCCGTTGAGCGAAGCAGCTGCGGAGAGAGAAGAAAACTTTGAGGTAAGTAGAAAAACGCTGGACTAGCTTTCGCCAGCCCAGCAGTACGCAAGAAAATTTATCTGTACGCTCAGCGTAGGGAGCAAGCTCACCTCTGATCGAGCGATGTAACAACAGAGAAGTCCCACGAAGTTCAGGTTTAAGAGAGGTGAAGGGTAATAAGAGAAAGTAGGATGGGCGTCCAAGTCTTAAATACCCAGAGGGAGGGGACTCTGGCGTGATGCTGTTGCCTCTGCCGTAAAGGCGTGATTGTATTCCTTCAGGTAATCGCGCGGGGCGCAATTTCCCATAGTAATTATGTTGCACAGAATGACTGACTGAGGGAACTTTAGCAGAACCAGGCTTAGGACAAGCGGCCATTTGCTTAGACTGGCTGGTTTTGAGAGGAACAGGAAGGAGGAACAGATACAAAGTCAAAAGTCAAAAGTCAAAGTCAACTTTATTGTCAGATCTGCAATATGTACAGTGCAGGACATACACAGGACCGAAATTGCGTTTCTCTCAGTCCCTCGGTGCAACAGTAAACATCTAAACATTGAAACACTGAAACATATAATAATAGACATAAGCATAAAATAGTAAACCTAACACTGTCCTGAGTTTTTTGCATAGTGGTATAAGAGTATGAAAATTTACACCAACTCTAAAACTAAAACATTAAACATTTAATGAACATAATATTGTCCTGAGTTTTTGCATACTAGTATAAAAAAAGAGTATAAAAAGTATAACTAAAATAAACTAAAGGTTTCTAGCATTGACATTTGCAAAGTGGCAAAGCAGCGTATGAGTCAATGTACACAGTATATGTATGAGGTAGTAGTTGATGTTGTTGTAGAGGCAAAAAGTGGCATATGCAGTAAGGCACATTGGGCATCCCTAAATAAGACCGTTCAGAGCACACTGTATATGTACCAGCAGTGGTGTAGATATTAGAGTAGTGTAGAGTGTAGAGTAGAGTAGTACACAATGGCAGGTCGAGAATCCCATGTTAAGATAGAAATATTTTCAAATGAAAACTATTAAATTTTAACAATTTGTGTAAAGAAATGAGGACAGTTTGTCCTCCAGTAGTCCAAGTCTATAGCAGCATAACAAGCCAACCGTAACTATAGGATTTATCAAAAAGGAAAGTCTTAAGCCCAGTCTTAAAACTGGACAATGTATCAGCCTCACAAACAGAATCTGGAAGTTAGTTCCAAAAGAGAGGAGCCTGATAACTAAAAGATCTTCCTCCCATTCTGCTTCTGGAAACTCCTAGAACCACAAGTAAACCTGCAGTCTGAGAGCGAAGTGCTCTGTTGGGAAAGTGTGGGACAATAAGATTGGTAATATTAGATGGGGCTAGGTTGTTGAGGGCTTTGTACTGAATGTGACAGTACCTGACCCAGATGTCCAACCCTAAGCCTAACCAAAGCTCACCCTTGTGCCTAAACCTAACCAAGACCCTAAACCTAACCCAAGAAACAGAAATCGAAACCTAACCAC
This sequence comes from Garcialebias charrua, assembly GCA_038048925.1. Taxonomy (NCBI): domain Eukaryota; kingdom Metazoa; phylum Chordata; class Actinopteri; order Cyprinodontiformes; family Rivulidae; genus Garcialebias; species Garcialebias charrua. The sequence goes on from JBBPBX010071970.1 coordinate 17,140, forward strand.
GTGGCTAAACGGAGCATGTTGTCATCCATTGTAACAGTGATAACGTACGTTTAAACCTGCTAGGATGTAGAAGACGGGCATCCTGACTGCTACGAATGGGGATGATAACAGATGATAGCGCCCATTTTATGGTTGATAACATCCGAAGCGGGTGCAATGTGGGATGGGTGGTGGCCGAGGGCGGGGACCCTGGCGGTCTGATCCTCGGCTACAGAAGCTGGCCATTGGGACATGGAATGTCACCTCTCTGGTGGGGAAGGAGCCTGAGCTAGTGTGTGAGGTTGAGAGGTTCCGGCTAGAAATAGTCGGACTCACCTCAACACATGGCTCTGGCTCTGGAACCAGTTTCCTTGAGAGGGGTTGGACACTCTTCCACTCTGGAGTTGCCCCTGGTGAGAGGCGCCGAGCAGGAGTGGGCATACTTGTTGCCCCCCATCTTGGTGCCTGTACGTTGGGGTTCACCCCGGTGAACGAGAGGGTAGCCTCCCTTCGCCTACGTGTGGGGGGACGGGCTCTGACTGTTGTTTGTGCCTATGCGCCAAACGGCAGCGCAGATTACCCACCCTTTTTGGAGTCCTTGGAGGGGGTATTGGAGAGTGCGCCTCCTGGGGACTCCCTTGTTCTGCTGGGGGACTTCAACGCTCACGTGGGCAATGACAGTGAGACCTGGAGGGGTGTGGTTGGGAGGAACGGCCCCCCTGATCTGAACCCGAGTGGTGTTCTGTTGTTGGACTTCTGTGCTCGTCATGGATTGTCCATAACGAACACCATGTTCAGGCATAAGGGTGTACATATGTGCTCTTGGCACCAGGACACCCTAGGTCGCAGTTCGATGATCGACTTTGTTGTCGTCTCATCTGATCTGCGGCCGCATGTCCTGGACACTCGGGTGAAGAGAGGGGCGGAGCTGTCAACTGACCACTACCTGGTGGTGAGTTGGCTCCGATGGTGGGGGAGGATGCCGGTCAGACCTGGCAGACCCAAACGTATTGTGAGGGTCTGCTGGGAACGTCTGGCAGAGTCTCCCGTAAGACGGAGCTTTA
>JBBPBX010071971.1:0-12118 GCA_038048925.1 Garcialebias charrua
ACACCATGTTCAGGCATAAGGGTGTACATATGTGCTCTTGGCACCAGGACACCCTAGGTCGCAGTTCGATGATCGACTTTGTTGTCGTCTCATCTGATCTGCGGCCGCATGTCCTGGACACTCGGGTGAAGAGAGGGGCGGAGCTGTCAACTGACCACTACCTGGTGGTGAGTTGGCTCCGATGGTGGGGGAGGATGCCGGTCAGACCTGGCAGACCCAAACGTATTGTGAGGGTCTGCTGGGAACGTCTGGCAGAGTCTCCCGTAAGACGGAGCTTTAACTCCCACCTCCGGGAGAGCTTTGAACACGTTCCGAGGGAGGCGGGGGACATTGAGTCCGAGTGGGCCATGTTCCGCGCCTCTATTGTCGAGGCAGCTTATCAGAGTTGTGGCCGCAAGGTTGTTGGTGCCTGTCGTGGTGGCAACCCTCGAACCCGGTGGTGGACACCGGCGGTGAGGGATGCTGTCAGGCTGAAGAAGGAGTCCTATTGGGCCTTTTTGGCCTGTGGGACCCCGGAAGCAGCAGATAGGTACCGACAGTCCAAGCGGCATGCGGCTCGGGTGGTTGCTGAGGCAAAAACTCGGGCGTGGGAGGAGTTCGGAGAGGCCATGGAGAATGACTTCCGTACGGCTTCGAGGCGATTCTGGTCCACCATCCGGCGTCTCAGGGGGGAAAGCGGTACGCGACCAACACCATTTATGGTGGGGATGGCGTGCTGTTGACCTCAACTCGGGATGTTGTGAGTCGGTGGGCGGAATACTTCGAAGACCTCCTCAATCCTACTGGCACGTCTTCCACTGAGGAAGCGGAGCCTGGGGACTTTGGGTCGGGCTCTCCAATCTCTGGAGCTGAGGTCACCGAGGTGGTTAAAAAGCTCCGCGGTGGCAGGGCTCCAGGGGTGGATGAGATTCGCCCTGAGTTCCTTAGGGCTCTGGATGTTGTGGGGTTGTGTTGGCTTACGCGACTCTGCAATATCGCGTGGACATCGGGGGCAGTTCCCTTGGATTGGCAGACTGGGGTGGTGGTTCCCCTATTCAAAAAGGGGGACCGTAGGGTGTGTTCCAACTATAGGGGGATCACACTCTTAAGCCTCCCTGGTAAGGTCTATTCAGGGGTTCTGGAGAGGAGGGTCCGTCGGATAGTCGAACCTCGGATTCAGGAGGAGCAGTGTGGTTTTCGTCCTGGTCGTGGAACACTAGACCAGCTCTACACCCTCAACAGGGTCCTGGAGGGCGTGGGAGTTTGCCCAACCAGTTTACATGTGCTTTGTGGACTTGGAAAAGGCATTCGACCGCGTCCCTCGGGGGGTTCTGTGGGGGGTACTCCGGGAGTATGGGGTACCAGGCCCATTGATATGGGCTGTTAGGTCCCTGTACGACCGGTGTCAGAGCTTGGTCCGCATTGCCGGCAGTAAGTCAGGCTCGTTTCCAGTGAGAGTTGGACTCCGCCAAGGTTGCCCTTTGTCACCGATTCTGTTCATAACTTTTATGGACAGAATTTCTAGGCGCAGCCAAGGTGTTGAGAGGATCCGTTTTGGTGGCCTTAGAATCGCTTCTCTGTTTTTTGCAGATGATGTGGTCCTATTGGCTTCATCAGATCGTGATCTACAGCTTTCGCTGGAGCGGTTTGCAGCCGAGTGTGATGCGGCCGGGATGAGGATCAGTTCCTCCAAATCCGAGGCCATGGTCTTGAGCCGGAAAAGGGTAGCATGCCCTCTCCGGGTCGGGGATGAGGTCCTGCCCCAAGTGGAGGAGTTTAAGTATCTCGGGGTCTTGTTCACGAATGAGGGAAAACTGGAGCGTGAGATCGATAGGCGGATAGGTGCAGCGTCCGCAGTGAAGCGGGCTCTGTACCGGTCTGTCGTGGTGAAGAGAGAGCTGAGTCAAAAGGCAAAGCTCTCAATTTACCGATCGATCTACGTTCCCACCCTCATCTATGGTCATGAGCTTTGGGTTGTGACCGAAAGAACAAGATCTCGGATACAAGCGGCTGAAATGAGTTTTCTCCGCAGGGTGTCTGGACTCTCCCTTAGAGATAGGGTGAGAAGCTCAGTCATCCGGGAGGGACTCGGAGTAGAGCCGCTGCTTCTCCACATCGAGAGGAGCCAGTTGAGGTGGCTCGGGCATCTGGTTAGGATGCCTCCTGGACGCCTCCCTGGTGAGGTGTTCCGGGCATGTCCCACCGGGAGGAGACCCAGAGGAAGACCCAGGACACGCTGGAGGGACTATGTTTCTCGGCTGGCCTGGGAACGCCTTGGGATTCCCCCAGAGGAGCTGCTCCAAGTGGCTGGGGAGAGGGAAGTCTGGGCCTCCCTACTTAGGCTGCTACCCCCGCGACCCGACCCCGGATAAGCGGAAGAAAATGGATGGATGGATGGATGGATGGATTTTGGTTTGTTTAGCATTTAATAAAAAAAATAATTTCAACATTTTATTTTCACCATGTTCATACATTTATAAATGTCATAGTTCCCAGTTAAATATTTAATTTACAAGCTAAATTTTTAGTTTACAAACTAAATACTTAACTTTCAAGTTAAATATTTAGTTAGTAAATTAAAAATTATTTACTAATTTTCAAAACTAAATATTTAATTACCAACCTAAACATTTAATTCCTAAACTAAATATTTTATTTGCTAACTAAATATTTAGCTTGGGTCATATTTTACAAACTAAATGTTTAATTTCCAATATAAATATTTAATTTGCTAACTAAATGTTTACCTCAGACCTAAACATTTAACTTGTTAGCTAAATGTTTAACTTGTTAGCTAAATGTTTAACTTGTTAGCTAAATATTTAACTTGATGGTTAAATATTTAACTTGCTAGTTAGTTAATATGCAATTCCTTGCCAAAACGGAAGTGGACTATCAAAATAAAAGCCAAACCCATGGGACATAATAACATATGGGGTGGCTCCGGTGTTCCCTGCAGACAGCTTAGTATGTTTTGTAGATGGCTGTTAGAGGATGTTCCAGTCGGACAAAAGGTCAAAGTGCAGTTTTCACTTAATCCCCAAAATTAGGAACTGTGAAGGACAGCTGAATGCAGAACATCGTCCAGTGTGGGTGGAGGAGTTAGGTGGAAGCAGGGCCGGCCCGAGCCTCCATAGGGCCCTAAGCGAAATTTGGTTTGAGGCCCTCTATTTCTGCTAATAATGTGGATTACTGCAACCAACAGTCAGATGATCAGATCATTCACCCACCTGACATAAACTCATTTAAACTCTGACAGCCCTGTTTACATTATCCTATATACCATATGTTTCTAAAAGTAACAAAAGAAAGAAAAAAAACCACCACCAGTATGCAATGTATTTTACAGCAAAGGTGTCATCTGGTTCTGGTTTATTATCTTTGGTTCCAAAGAACTGCACCAGTAATGCTCAAAATAATTTGTAGTGCAAGATCAACAACAAACAGATAAAATAACGTAGATACATAAAAATAAATTTAATTGTGCAAAAACAGTCAAAATAAAATAAAATAAATCCAGAAAATACTTAAATAATGTAAAGGAACTACATGTATTACTTGAAACCACGTCAAAATGGTTATAAAAATATATTTAAAGTTGAATTGGCCTCCCTTCACTTGCTACCGGTTCATCTTCGAATCCCATTCAAAATTCTCATGTATGTCTACAAATCGCTGAACAGTCTCGCCCCTGCCTATCTCTCAGATCTGATACACCCATATGTCCCTCCACGTGCTTTGAGGTCAGAGGATCAGGTACTCTTAATAGTTCCAGAAACTCGCCTTAAGCGCAGGGGTGACAGGGCGTTCTCTGTAGCAGGCCCAAGACTCTGGAACGAGTTACCGCTGCTCATCAAACAGGCCCCCTCCCTCTCGGTTTTCAAATCCCGGTTAAAAACTCACTACTACTCCATTGCTTTCAATGCCAGCTGATTTGTATTGGATCGTTTGATTTATGATCTGCAATGTTTTTATGTTTTTCGTGTTGTACTTCATTGTCTGTGTTGCCTGTTGCGTGTTTGTTTGTCCAGCACTTTGGTGTGGACTTGTTCCTGTTTAAAGTGCTTTATAAATAAAATGGTATGGTATGGTATGGAATAATTAGTTTTTAAAACAAAGTAAATGTATGCAACAATGTGCAAAAGCTGAATTAAAAATTTTAGAATAATCTAGAAATCATTATTTAAAAAATTTAAATTCCACTTAGGGGGCCCCTTAGTAGCCCCGGGTTCCTAAGCAGCTGCTTAGTTGGCTTATGCCTTGGGCCGGCCCTGGGTGGAAGGGTTTGAGTGAGTGATGGTTTGAGTGGAGGAGTAATGGTTTGAGTGGAGGAGTAATGGTTTGAGTGGAGGAGTGATGGTTTAGGCTTGTTTTGCAGCCACAGGAGACTCGACCAGGAGCTCCTCTAGGTTCTAGAGTTAATGTTTTGAACAGCTGAAGTTCTGATGGGTCAGGAAGCAACTGGTACCTTTTAAGTTTGTTCATTTTATTGCATTGAATCTTAAATGCAATAAACAGAACCCNTTATAATATTTTTTTTAAATGAAGTAATTGGTGGGCTGAATTGAAGTCACCCGCAGGCCGGAAAGGGCCACTGGGCTGCTAGTTGAATTGCCCTGATTTAGAGTTACCAATCAGTCTAACATGCATGTTTTTGGTCAGTGGGAGGAAACCGGAGTACCCAGAGAAAACTCACGTAGCACGGAGAGAACATGCAAATTCCACCCAGAAAGTCCCTGGACCGGCATTTGAACCGGTGACCTTCTCGCTGAGCTGCAACAGCTCTACTAACTGAGCCACCGTGTCACCCGCATTTAGAACCCGTTAGCTTGAAGGTAAACCATGATGTCTGTAGCATCAGTGGTTCTGAGTCATTAGTGTTGGTGACACTGCGACTCAAGATACATTTTAAACTGTGCAGAGATTTGTCACATGCAACAAAAAGTAGCAAAGCTGCTTGGCTGGATCTTCACAGTCCAGATATGTAATCTATGACCCAGCACTGTAAACCAATACAGGATGTTGGAAAGCTATAAATAAAATATTTGTTGATGATGCCAGAACCAAAGGCAGAAACATCCACAAAGAACAGCTAAAACAACTGCAAGCAAGCAAAACAAGGGGTTTTATTGTAGTTTATGTACATTTTCAAAGTATGTTTAGTCAAAAATGAGGATCCTGTCTCTCCAATGGCTCCTTTTAAAAACTGATTTTAAGTTGATGATTTCTCACATGCCTCATTCTGCTGCAATCTTTAAATCTGCTTCAAAGACCAAAAACTGCAGAGCTTCATGTCACGGCTCTTTGTCCTAAAACACAAAGACAGGAGGTGTGTTGCGTTCAGCTGCTGCGCTGCAGGTTGTCTACTGTAAACACTTCAATCATGTGAGGTTAGACATGAATCATAAATGAGAGGGTGAGACAAGAAACAACACTGGGAACAGGAAGCTCTTTAAATGTATGTCATTATCCTACTTTGCAAAGCAGCACTCATACGACACAAAAATCTTACTAACGGGACAAATGTGACTTCATGAGAAAAGTTAGTTCTTCATGAAAGAAGTGGTGTTTCATTACTGAGCAGGGCTGACACGGTGGATTTATCAGAAAATCATTTTGTGCTTTGCATGAGACTCCTCTGTGTTCAACCAGTTTCCTGATGGAAACATGATGCAGCTTCAGTCTGCAGCCAGCAAGAGCCATGCACGCTGCAGATCCTCAAACTTATCAGCTTTCATCCACAAAATAAAAGCTGGAAAGACTTGTGACCCCAACATTAAAAGCATGCTGCGTCCTTCAAACAAGCAGCTCTGTCAGCCATCCACAGTTTTTATCCAGTCATGACAGGTGCTTTTAGCTTTTTGTAACAGTTGAATCTAAATATACACCTGTCAAACGATCGTAAAGTTAATAAAGTCCTGTAAATATTTCCAAGTCCTCCACACGTGGTGTTCCGAGACCCAGTGGGACCTGTCATTGTTTTGCAAGTCTCAAGTAAGCTGAGACGGTTGCCATTGTGCTGGCTCAGGATGAGAGACTGTGACGAAGTGAGGATTCAACGAGTCTGCTGCTTCCTTACACACAGAACTTTACTAATGGGCTTTTTATAACTTTGTTGTGAATTGGTGTTACATACACAAACTGAATAGAACTGAATTAAGTCTAGTCTTTATCCTCTAGTCCCGAGTCAAGTCTCAAGTCAAGACAGGCAACTGTCAAGTCCCAAGTCTGAAACTTGGAATTTCAAGTCCTTTTGAGTCTTTTTTTTAACAATGTTGCAATTATATGTTAAGTGTAAACACTTTGTAATAGATCATGTTTTTATTTTTAAATCTGTAGTCTCAAATCGTAATTAAACATGTGCAACTGAACTTACAAAGGGTTAAAAAGGCCTTAAAATTTGCACCTTTATATTGCACAGTTCAATTAAACTTAGCTGCAAATGCTGAGTCTTCCTTTAAACTATAATTTTCCAGAATAACCATTCAGTGAAAAAATGCAAAAGCAGAACTCCGCGTCCAGACAAAAAGTGGAATGTACTGGGGTGTTGTGTATGTTTCAGACCCAACAGGACTCTCAGACAGAGGCTGGTCCATCCTAAGGACTAAACACCCACACACAAACAGAGTGGTGTGGCATCTCCAGTTCAGAGTAGTGAGGGATGTCCAGATCTTTATATTGGAGAAACCAAACAGCTTCTCCACAGACGCATGGCTCAGCGCAGGAGAGCCAGCTCCTCAGGACAAGACTCAGCTGTTCACCTACACCTCAAGGACAAAGACACTTATTTGAGGACCAACATGTGCACATTTTGGACCGATAAGACAGATGTTTTGAGAGGGAATTGAAGGAAGCTATTCATATAAAAAGAGAGAAACCATCTTTAAACAGAGGAGGAGGTCTCAGATTTCAACCTTCAAAAACTGATCATCCGGTCAGTGGCCCATCTGTGAGTCAAACAAAGACACTAACCAGTGAGAATACTAACCAGACTACTAACCAGTGAGAGGGCAATCTGCATGTGAATCTAGTTCACAGAACCACTCAGCTTTATAACTTGAACCCCACACTCCCTGTTTTGAATTGAGAAAGCTCCTCAGAGAAGCTAAACGTCTCCAGCTGCAGAACAGAAGTCCAGTTGTTTTAGTCTTTAATCTGTTTGGATGTATGTCCTGGATGACTGACAGTCTTCACCAGTATATGTACAAAGTGTGAAAACACAGAGAGACGTCTGTGTCTGTTAATACGGAATGAGTGAAATTAATTAATAGGGCACGGCACACTTGTTAAATAATGTGTGTTTTAGAATTTTGGGTAAAATATCAAGTGTTTTCAAGTAAACAGGTCAAAGTCCAAGTCAAGTCATAAGTCTCTGAACATACGATACAGAGGTGGTTGGATGCATCACAAACAATGAGTCCAGCTACAGGCAGGAGGTGGAACACCTGAAGAGCTGGTGCAAGGAGAATAACCTTCACATCAATGTGAAGAAGACGAAGGAGATGATTGTGGACTTCAGACGGAACAAACACACTTACACAACAAGAGGATCTGCGGTGGAAGTGGTCTCCAGCTACAAGTACTTGGGTGTACACATGAATGATAACCTCAGCTGGAGCAACAACATCACCAGCCTGATCAAGAAAGGTCATCAGAGACTCTACTTCCTCAGACGGCTGAGACGAGCTGGTCTGAGAAGCTCAGTTCTCACCTCCTTCTACAGGTGTGCAGTGGAGAGCATCCTGTGCTCCAGCATCAACGTGTGGCATGGAGGCTGCACAGCTGCAGAAAGAAAAGCTTTGCAGAGAGTGGTGAAGGCTGCACAGAAGATGTTGGAGTCAGTCTCCCCACCATCACAGACATTTACACCTCCAGATGCAGGAAGAGAGCCACCTGCATCATGAAGGACCCCACTCACCCAGCACACACACTTTTTGCCCCACTCCCCTCAGGAAGGAGGTTGAGGAGCATTAAGTGTAGAACCACTAGACTGAGGAACAGCTTCTACCCTGAGGCTGTTAGACTCATGAATATCTAACCAGAATAATCACTCATCATGTTGGATCTGTTTCATGTTGCTGCTGATCACTGCTGATCTGTTTCATGTTGCTGCTGATCTGTTTCATGTTGCTGCTGATCTGTTTCATGTTGCTGCTGATCTGTTTCATGTTGCTGCTGATCTGTTTCATGTTGCTGCTGATCTGTTTCATGTTGCTGCTGATCTGTTTCATGTTGCTGCTGATCTGTTTCATGTTGCTGCTGATCTGTTTCATGTTGCTGCTGATCTGTTTCATGTTGCTGCTGATCTGTTTCATGTTGCTGCTGATCTGTTTCATGTTGCTGCTGATCTGTTTCATGTTGCTGCTGATCTGTTTCATGTTGCTGCTGATCTGTTTCATGTTGCTGCTGATCTGTTTCATGTTGCTGCTGATCTGTTTCATGTTGCTGCTGATCTGTTTCATGTTGCTGCTGATCTGTTTCATGTTGCTGCTGATCTGTTTCATGTTGCTGCTGATCTGTTTCATGTTGCTGCTGATCTGTTTCATGTTGCTGCTGATCTGTTTCATGTTGCTGCTGATCTGTTTCATGTTGCTGCTGATCTGTTTCATGTTGCTGCTGATCTGTTTCATGTTGCTGCTGATCTGTTTCATGTTGCTGCTGATCTGTTTCATGTTGCTGCTGATCTGTTTCATGTTGCTGCTGATCTGTTTCATGTTGCTGCTGATCTGTTTCATGTTGCTGCTGATCTGTTTCATGTTGCTGCTGATCTGTTTCATGTTGCTGCTGATCTGTTTCATGTTGCTGCTGATCTGTTTCATGTTGCTGCTGATCTGTTTCATGTTGCTGCTGATCTGTTTCATGTTGCTGCTGATCTGTTTCATGTTGCTGCTGATCTGTTTCATGTTGCTGCTGATCTGTTTCATGTTGCTGCTGATCTGTTTCATGTTGCTGCTGATCTGTTTCATGTTGCTGCTGATCTGTTTCATGTTGCTGCTGATCTGTTTCATGTTGCTGCTGATCTGTTTCATGTTGCTGCTGATCTGTTTCATGTTGCTGCTGATCTGTTTCATGTTGCTGCTGATCTGTTTCATGTTGCTGCTGATCTGTTTCATGTTGCTGCTGATCTGTTTCATGTTGCTGCTGATCTGTTTCATGTTGCTGCTGATCTGTTTCATGTTGCTGCTGATCTGTTTCATGTTGCTGCTGATCTGTTTCATGTTGCTGCTGATCTGTTTCATGTTGCTGCTGATCTGTTTCATGTTGCTGCTGATCTGTTTCATGTTGCTGCTGATCTGTTTCATGTTGCTGCTGATCTGTTTCATGTTGCTGCTGATCTGTTTCATGTTGCTGCTGATCTGGTTCAATGTTACTGTTTTCATCCGTTCTCGTCTGCTCACACAGTCTCATGTTCGTGCTGCTGTTCGCCGTATTGTTTTTCTGTTATTAGTGCTTAGTGTATATTTAGTCAACATTTTTCTTAGTTCATATCTTAGATCTTATGACTGTTTTTCTTTTACATGTCATCATTTTGTTGGATGTAACTTGGATCTTGTGTACACAATTTTGTTCCACCTCATGTACCACATGTGATGCGTATGACAAATAAAGAACATTGAATCCATGATTTTTTTTTGCATCGTCTGAAGTCATAATATTGACAACTTGAGTCTGAGATGAGTCCAAGTCATGTGACTTGAGTCCACACCACTGGGGTCTTGACCCTAACTTTACACACTAAGTTTGTGTGACTTTAAACATGTCTCTGAAAACATGCTAATATTTAACTTAGAGCTATAGTTTTAGTCACTTGAAGTTTTATTTAATCATAGATAATGTTCTTCGGCAAAGTTCCTCGTTTAAGATATGGGGTGGGGGCTGATTTTTAATAACCATAGCAAAGTAAATCAAATCCAATCTCAGTGAGTTTAAAATTTTTTCTCTGTTCAGATGTTAAAAACAGCTCAAAGTCCTTCAGGACTGATTTGACCTGAGTAAAGGTAGGTTGTAGTGCACGTTTATTTCAGCACTGCCCATCGTCACCGAGCCGATCCTTGGAGCTGTGGTGGACTCTGACCTCTACAACAGGAGAGCTGGGAGTCTTCACATGTTTGTCCAAGAGCAGCTGAACTTACTACTCTTGCTACGTTCGACAATGACGGCGTGTTCCAGTCAGTACTTTCAGGAACCAGAGGAACTTGTGAGTACAACCTCGTCAGGTGTTCACACGCCTTATTCCAGCTCACGGTCTGAAAACTGTCTGAGCTTTAGACATGCTTCTGTAAGCTGAGTTGATTAGGTGTGGATTGAGTAAACTCCATAAGTTAATCAGCTGTAGATGTCCACTCACTGGCCACTTTAATATGTACACCTTACTGGTACTGTGCTAGACCCCCTTCTGCTTTCAAAACTGCCTGATTCATGTCATAGAGCAAGGCTTTGGAAAAGTTCCTCAGAGGTTTCGGTCCATATTGACATGTTAGTGTCACACAGTTGATGCAGATTGATCTGCTGCACGTTTATAATCTGTCTCCTGTTCCACCACATCCCAAAGATAATCAACTGGACTGAGATCTGGTGACTGTGGAGGCCACTGGAGTTCAGTGAATGGAGACTCATCAGAGCTGTCTGTGTTTTTCCAAACTCTTCTTGTCCAGTGTTGATAAGTTTGTGGAAACTGTAGCTTGTTTCCCGTTCTGAGCTGACAGGAGAGGTACTTGTTGTGGTCTTCTGCTGCTGTAGTCCGTCTGCTTCCGGCTGGACATGTTGTGTGTTCCGAGATGGTTTCTGCAGACATTGGTTTGTAACCAGTGGTTATTTGAGCTACTCTTGCCCTTCTGTCATCTCAAACATCTCCTCTGACCTCTGACGTTAACATGATTCTCTTAAACCCTTGAATACGTCTGGTGTGTAAATCCTCTTTCTTCCTCTTTCAGTTGATGGTTTTGAACTTCAGCAAGTCATCTTCACCACGTCTACATACCTAAAGGCACTGAGTTTCTGTCATGTGATTGGCTGATTAGCCATTTGTATTGACAAAGTGACCCATGAGTGTGTATCTATTGATAGTTTTCTGAAATTTCTTTCTGTAATGTACCGTATGAACCGTCTGAACCGTATGCAGGCATCAGCCAGACCTCTCTCGCCCGTCTGCAGCTCGTGCAGAACTCTGCTGCTCGCCTGTTAACTCAGACCCGTAGGTGCGAGCACATCACTCCCATCCTGGCGTCCCTTCATTGGCTCCCTGTGCATTACAGAATTAATTTTAAGCTTTTGCTGTTTGTCTTTAAATGACTGAACAACCTTGCCCCACCATATTTGTCTGAGCTGCTTCAGCCCTACTGCCCACTCAGATCTCTACGATCAGCTGATCAGTTGCTGCTGACAGTCCCCTAAACCCAGACTGAAGCTCAGAGGTGACAGAGCTTTTGCTGTTGCTGCTCCCAGGTTATGGAACAACTTACAGACAGGCCTCCTCTCTTCCTGTTTTTAAATCTTTTTTAAAAACACACTTTTATTCTTTTGTTTTTAACAGGTGATATTTTCTTGCATGGCATCTTAACACACACCTGCTGTGAACCTGGTATGTGTGTGTTTTTATGTTTCTTTGTGTATGCTTTGTACGTTTTTATTGTCTTAATTAATTTGTAATTTTGTCTTATTGTACAGCACTTTGGCTACGCCTTGCAGTTTTTAAAACGTGCTATAGAAATAAAGTTGATTGATTGATCAGTTGATTGAAAGTTTCATTATAATCCAGAGGTTCAAAGGATGCTTTACATCATGAATATCTGTGGTTTAGACACAGTGACCCAGAGGAAACTTCTTAGAGGCAGAATGTGCATCACGATAATGAAAACCTGTTCAAGTGAACGTCTGTGTCCTGGTTTGGTCATGGTCTTGGTGTCTTTAAAAAAATATTTTGGTCTTCATCCCCTGCTTTTTACATTTCAATTTCTTTCTTTTCCCCCCAATTTTCTTTACTTTTCAATCTTCATTTTAAAAGGGGTGAAGATTTATGCAGACATCTAAAAAAAGTCAAGTCTGGTCCTCTGGACATTCAAAAAACAAAACAAACCTAAACAAACAAACAAACAAAAAAAAGTAGAAACATTTCGTCTTTCGGAGAAAAGACAAAATG
>JBBPBX010071972.1:5598-18182 GCA_038048925.1 Garcialebias charrua
TGTGTGCGTGCATGTGCGCACGCAAAAATGTATACGCTAGTACTAGTGCAGTATACAAAAAGCAACTTTTCATCTAGATTTCCTTCTTTTAATTCCCTCAATTAAAGCATGTTTATCACCAAGTTTATTCAGCTGTGGGTTTTAAAGACAATTTAACTTTAATGCACTTTAACACACAGCCTCAGATCTGCACAATTTGTGTTTATAGAAAAATAAAAAACATCACCACTGGACTTTTGACTTGTGTTCAACACTCCGCATCTAAAGGATGTTTCTCACGAAGCTTCAGGACAATAATGTGTGGGGTCTTAAAGACATTTCTACTTTAATGCACCTTAATAGACTCATTTTAATTAGACTCATGAATAAATAAACAGAATAATCACTGCAAAATATCACATCATGTTGTAATGGTCACTGATCGTTTAATACAGCGTTAGATTTATTTCCATTATCGTAGCGGTGGGGGGCAGGTTGTGACAATGTTGCTGTTGATCCATTTCATGTTGTTGCTGATCTGTTTTCATGTTGCTGTGTTCATTCGTGCCCATCTGCTCATACAGACATGTTCGTGCTGCTGTTTGGAGTAATATTTTTCTATGATATTAGTGCTTAGTGTATTGTTAGCGGATGTTTTTCTTAGTTCATATCTTAGATGTTATTACAGTTCTTCTCTTACATTTTATTGTTGGATGTAACTGGGACCCTGTGTACACAATCTCGTTTCATCACATGTTCCACATGTGGTGCAAATGACAATAAAGATTCTCTGACTCTGACTCTTAACACGCAGCATCTCTTACACCTGCAGCGTCTTACAGCGTCACAGTTACTAAGCTAAGATGCTACGTAACACTGCACTTCTCTCCGCCTAACCATGTATATATTTTTATGATCAACAACTCGCACTAAGCTCGCTAAAGAGGTGAGCGATCAACACAGGGGTGTCTCCACCTCCTCCACCTGTGCGCATTTTCTACCAAGGCAGGAGGAGACAGAAACACTACAGGCTGCCTGCAAGCTGCTGTGTTTAGAGTTGGTGGTAATCAGGAAAGCCTTGAGTGGAGTTTTAGTGGCTTGAATGTTCTCCATTTAATCAAGTGGGATGGATTTGTTCACGAAGAAAGAAACAGTGCAGATTGAGCTAATGTTTCATAGAATAACATGCATGTTCATGCCTTCAGGCCCAGGCCTCCCTTGCAGAAGAGTTCTGTGATCTCAATAGGATTTGCCTGGTTAAATAAAGGTTAATAATAATAATAATGATATCTAAAAAAGCTAAGTCTGGTCCTCTTGACATTCAAAAAAAAAAAAAAGCAAAATAAAATGTGTAGAAACGTTTCATCTTTCGTCCGAAAGACTTCCTCAGTCTGAGATGCTGTATTCAGCTCAGTCTTATAAATAGCACCCTCTCACAGTGGATCGACCAGTTGGCTGATGACAGCCTGAAACCAGCTGCTCACATGATCAAGGAGGACCATCAGCCTAACGATGGATCGTTAGCACCCTGATGGTTGTTTGCTATTCACAGAGGGCTGAGTGATACTAGCAATAACAGCATTGTAAGAGGGGGACAGTTGAACCCGGAGGCCTCCACCTCTGTTTAATGATGGACGGTTTCTTTTCACAAAGATGGCCTCCTTTACTCCTCTCTCAAACCATCGTTCCTCTCTATCAAGGATGTGAACATCTTCATCCCTGAAAGAGTGACCGCTGGCCTGGAGATGAGTGTAGACCGCAGAGTCCTGACCTGATGATGTTGATCTTCTGTGCTGGGCCATCCTTTTGGCCAGTGGCTGTTTAGTTTCCCCGATAAAAGACTGATCACAACCCTCCTGACACTGAACAGTATACACAATATTAATCTGTTTGCGCCGGGACTGGATCTTTGGGATGAACCAGTCTTTGTCGTAATGTATTTTGGGGTTTAAAAACCCCAAAATAATGTGAAACGTTGTGAAACGTTTCTACAATATTTTTGTTTTGCTTAGTTTTGTTTTGGGTTTTTTGCATGTCCAGAGGACCAGACTTGGCTTTTTTAGATTTTTCTACCTGGATTATTGAGCATGCATCAGAGAATAATAATGATATTTTCTCAGTTTTTCATGTCTGCTAAATACAAAATGCATAGTAATATGTGAAACTTGACACTTGGATGATTGTTATGGCAAAAGCATATTAAACAGAGATAACGCTTAATTTGTGAGTTTCTTTACAAGTGCAGCTCATACTGTTTGAAAAGTAACTGTGAGAAATCTGCTTTTAGGCTATCTTTATAATTTTGTTCCCTCCTCTACAGTATGAGAAAAAGTTTCCACACTGGTGTAAACACTGAAATTCAAAAGTAACAAAGTGGATTAATGGAATTTACCCTGAGATTTTTCAGAGAAACACTAACACTGTTCTGAGTTTTGTAGCAAAGGAACCCAATAATGTATTTTTTCTTCTTTTCCAAGTATTTTACTGTAACAACATTGACAATCCTGTTTAGTTTGGTGGTTTTCTGATGCATTACATTTGGTGTAATTGTCATTTTTTCTTAACAAGGAAACAACATTCTGTTTTCCAGACGTTTGCTGCATGGCATCTTTGGCAAAAGCATGTACTATCTGTTTACATAAAATGAATCATTTACAGAGTACAGTATAAGCTTTATGAACTGGTGTTTCTTTTCATAACAAGAATGTTTTAACCTTTTAAGTGTCATGGGAAGACTCAATGTTCAGCAGTAAAAAAAAGAGAGAACTCTGGAAATAAGACTCAGCCTTAATTACAGAGGATCACACAACCGTACCTGTCATAGTCTCCATTGCAAAGTGCTCTGACAGGAATGGAAAAGGGTTCCCACACAGGGTTCAGAGTGTTCTTCACCACCTCAGTCTTGTGACAAATGGTGAACCTGGAGCAGAAAATCAACAAGGATTTAAAAACCTAAAAAATATTAATCTTCAAAACAAAATCAAGAGAAAAACCTCTTTCCACAACAGCTCTGCTTTGCTTTGGGACCATGTCTGAATGATTATATCTGTATGCAGCTGAGTTCAAGGTGTCTTGGCCTAATTCTTTCATACGTGGTACCCTTCATTTCATATCTTAGCACTCATAAATCTGGTTTCATTCACCCACTGGGAAGTCTCCTGAGAAACCAAATCAATGGACAAACTCACGTGCCGTCCTCGTTACTTCTATAAAAGACCATGAAGGGGTCCGACTTTCCAAAGAAGTCCTTTTTATCCAGTTTGTTGGCACAGAACTGCATGGAGGCGTAATCCTACAACAGAGTCAGAGAACAGAGAAGTCCAAAAAGGAAAAGACACGGCCTTTGCGCCTGCCTCTGTTTTGCTTCCTGTTGTTTGTTTATACATGCTGCTCGCCAAGATATAAAAGCACCGAAGCACCAAATAAATGGAAAGTGCTGACTGGATTCCAGTCAGAGCAGAGCAACAACGACTACTGGGCACTAGTTTCCAAAATGTGCTAATCCATTCATTACCACTTTTTGTTTTTCAACACCTGCATTGGAAATATCTTATTTGTGCTGAATATAATAATAGTACAATGTGAGGCACATTGCAGTAGACAATAATGGCTTGCGAGACCTTGTAGTGTGCAGGTTGGTTTATGAACAAGAGATTGCAGCCATCAACACATTAGAAACCTATTATTATAGCTCTACTCAGGAAGGCACCATTTCAGTGTTCACTGGTGTATCAAGATTTATGTCCAGGCCTTTTAATGTTTTTGAACCCAAACACGCTCCCTATGGTTAGACTGTATTCCATAAAAATGAGGTTACGTAGTCACTGGACAGGTAAGTGTGTAGATCAGAAAAAATATCCATGTGTTATACTTCATCACAAACAGCCTTCACATCAATGAGCTTTATGTATCATGTCTTCAGCTTGAAACATGCTGCATGTGCAAATCAAGTGTCTAATCGTTGGTTCGGTGAGTGAGATGAAGAGAAGACATTCGAGCAGAAAGCAGAGAGAGGAGTTGTTTATACCCTGCCTCCCAGGGCTTTTAGAGTTTGAAGTGTTACCATTTAATCTGAATCAGCAATGTGCCGAGCACGGCCTCTATTGATTGCTTTGACCCACATCGGTGTGGCGTGCCCTCCCTGTGACCTACCTCTTACTAACCCCATCACATCACCATATGCTTTGGGCCCAGACAGAGGCAACTGTACAGAGAAACATGGATGTCTTTGTGGTACAACTTCACTAAGCGTATGTTGCAGAAATTCAGATTTGCTGTTTTGTTCTTTTCTTCCACTAATAGTTGTTGTTTTATCTAATCATCACAGCAGAAATGTTGAAATAAGGAGAAAAATAAGCTAATTGAAACAGTCGGCGTGGGCGTCGAAATGGGCTGCTGTATATCTACTTTCATTGTCTCGTGTCATTTTCAATTATTATTTGCGCTTTTAAACCAGTTGCAATAAAAGTGGGGAGTGCGCTAATTGAAACTTGTCTTTTTCCAGACGAGCACACATTTAACTGGAGAAATCCACTGAGCATTTCGTACCAAAAGTGTCTCAAGCTCTCCCTCGATGGCTTTTCACAAGAAGACCTAATTTCCCAAGTTCCCACTTGGTTGATTTGAACAAATAGCTCAACGCGTTGGAAGAATTTGCTTATGTCAGTTTTCAAAGCCCTTTAGAACGGTCCTCTATAACCACCCTGCACAAGCCTGACGCAGCCTCTACAATTACACGATCATGCCTTAAGCCCTCATTAGGCACAGATAACACATACCCACTTTGGTGCCATGCTGTGTTGTCTCATTAAGTGAGGAAAAGGCAGAACATTCTTTTCAGCCACTGAGGTTCAGGAGCAGCAGGGGAATAGAAAGTGCAGTCTGCATCCTTTCTCTGCTTTATCAAGATAGCGCGGCATGGGGGTAAGTGGCAGGGCGATGCACACTGTCACTTCCACAAAGGGGGTCTGGACTGTCAAAGGGCTACAAAGCAAGCCACACAATACCTGAATTCATGTTACATAAGCCTCTATGTGACATCTTCAGGATTGCACACTTTAGTGAATCATCCGGTGAATCATGTGCCAAAGGATTATACGGACATTAACTCAGCTCCTTTGTGGGCTTTACGCAGCATCACTCTATTTATTCTGGTGTTTGTCTGTGACAACAATAAGACTGAGGCAGAGAATTTCTGTCAGTGTACGCCTATCTTTGTTTTATGAATGCGCACGAAATGAGAAAGAAATTACAACAAAGATGAATTCCATAGTCTGAATGCTAAAAACAATAACACTTTTTTATTTTATTTTCCTAATCTTTTTCCACATTCAGACAAAAAGAACTAAAGATATGCCAAAGAGCTCTGTGATTTAAAAATGGTTTGATTTGACTTTATTGTGTCCTGGTACTCTGTGTGCTGCTGTTTGTAAAGTTGTGTTACCCTGAAACCAGCTACAGCAGCAGTTCAAACCAGAAGTAAAATCTGAAAATAAGCCAACCCCTGTTCAGCAGCCATATGTGCCAAAGATAACGACAGCCAAGAGGAAGCTTTTGATCCATGTGGAGGCTCCTGCTCGGTTCAAGAATACCTGGCAAATCCATCAAGAAGGTGAGAGTCAATTCTACACAACCTGCCTTGTTGATTTCTGCTCTGCTGGTCCCACTTTCCCCAAACAAGGCATACAGTGTTTACCCTGAGGCGAAGCAGCACCTGAGCTGCCACTAACTATTGGTCGCAGGTGGATTGCAGGATAAACACTGTCCAGATGGACTGTGGCGCTTCTAAACCATTATAATTTACAGACGGGGGACGCTGCCGGCAACAGTCTTCACAGTCGTCTGTTTTTTTATTTGTACAATATTTACTCCAGCCTAAGGTATTGCCATTTAGGGTTAACATTCTGTGCAAACATTAAGTCTGAAGTGACTTGTCTTCCTGTCTCTAATTGACTAGAAACATGGAAATAGTCATTTTGTACCAGCAATGATCATTTGCATTTATATTTCTGAATAGCTCCTTGAAGTGGTGCTTTGCACCGATGTTGCTGACACCTATCAACTCAGAAGCAGCGCACCTGATGACTCACAGCAGCCCGTCAGCGCTCATGAGCATGAGCACCGACACTTCAGTCCAGCAAGACAGAATCAGTAATGGTTATCATGGCAGGTTCATTGTCAGCATGGCTGATCTGCCTAAACCTAAGACTGATTATTTCAAACAAAAAAAGTCAGATTAGGAATGACTACTGTCAAATTAGATAAAAGTACACAAGGACTAAAGAAAGCCTTGACTCTATAAGTCATGACATGTTTTAGGACATGCCTGGAACGCAGATCCTTCATGGTTTACTCTAAAACTTTCAAGGAAGGGCAATTATTCTGCCCAGTGAGTCTTGCTGCTCTCTCCTGGTCTACTGACAGCACTGTAACGTGGTTATTTACTATCTTTGTTTAGCAGTGTGGAGAGAAAACCAATGAGCATTAGTGGGCACAGGTTATTATTAATGTAGACTCATAGATTAAAACACCACGCATGAGAGCAAATGCCTGATTCAGTGACTAGAACGAAGGCGGTCTCATTAAATAGACATTCACATTCATAGCCTTTTCACCATGTACACAATTTCCAAATGACAACACATTTGCTTGGTAGCACAGCATATCCTGCTCGTTTAATGAGGACGTTTATGATTCAATACATCTCACTGACAAGAAGGATATAAAACCTCCCACTTCACCCAAGTAGACAAGTGAGCATTGCTAAACGTGCATTTTGCACCAGTTAAACTGTCCAATAAAACTGGAGTACCATTTGCTTTGAAAAATAACTCACATCAGTGAGCGTTAAAAAAAAAAATTATTCTGAAACAAAGTACTGTAAACAAATTTAGAAGTAAACTTGGTGAAAATTTCCCAGACTTACCCTGCAGTTTCCCAGCTCCTCTGCTGACAGGATTATGGTTCCACACGTCTTCCCAGGTATGCCCCTGTGAAAACAAAAAACACAGTTATTCACACGTGTAACAAGAGCAGACACAACAACCCACTGAGCAACTCCGGCTCAGTCGTAAGAGACTTTTATTTACTTTGACAATTATTTCTCACAGTAAAGTTTTGTCTATGGCTGATACTTTCTAGAGGCAGCTGTGGACATTTGTGTGGGGGGGGAAAAATCAAGCAACTTTTATGAGAAGCATCTTAATTTCTTCAGGACTGGACTATTTTAAGGCGTCACGTTGGTGTCAGCTCTTTTGCTCAAACAAAACGCTGCAGCTCCAGTTCTGACAAGCAAACTTCAGCAAGACCACATCTGACTTGTTGGGCTCCTTTGCATTAACTCCAAATGCACATTAGAATGCAGCTTAAGACTTTATTGCTTATGTTTTAATCATTGAACAGGTTGGCTCCTTATTAGCTGTCAAATCTCCTGACTTGTACGCTCCTAAAAGATCATTTGGGTCGGACAAGCAGATGCTCTTGAATGCACAGAGAAGGAGCAGATTGAAGCAGACGGGCTGATTGAGTTTTTGGTGCAGTTGAACAGTCTGCCCTTTCACATCAAGATGTCACCAATACAAAACACTTTAAAAACTCATTTAAAGACTTGTTTTTCATTCCATGGCATTTATAGCCTGAGCTTTTATGTGGATTATTTTCAGTTTTAGCCTGTTCTGAGTTGAATCACATTTTATTGTATTTATATTTTTTTAATTGCTTTACTTATTTGCATATTTTCAGATGTTTTATTGGTGCAGCACGTTTGTCAACACCTGTAGTTTTTTTAAATGCTCACAAATAAATTTGACTTTGGCATTGTGTAACAGACATATATCAATAAATATATAGTTCCTGAATTCAATTAAATTCAATTCAAATATACTTTAATAATCCCAGAGGGAAATAATTAAATGTTGCTGTAACTCGTCATCCTGGTCTCATTGAAGAGTTGTTATAGATGCTGATGACTGTGGGCAGGAAGGATCTCTTGTAGCGGTCCATCTTACAGCGGATCTGAAGAAACTGGTTGCGGATGTTGATCCATCTACTTGGACTTGGCTTCTTGGGCAGCAGGACCACCTGAAAGTTGGTCAGAGCTCCTCCCAGCAGCTTGTTGAGCTCATCAGTATAGACAGCTGCAGGTGTTGGGAAATGATCCTGGTCTTATTGTCATGAGCCTTGCCTCATGCCAGCTCCAGGATCTTGGCAGTCAGGTACTTGAACACTGCTGCCAGGTAGATGGGAATGCATCTATGGCTTCTCCTTTTCAACTCGTTTGGCATTTGAGGGTGTAGTTGAGATATTATTCTTTTGCGATGTTAATCAGTTGCTCCCAGTTGTAAAAACTACCTTGATGTCATGGTTATGCATCACAACAAATGTCCAAAAGTGAAATGGTTTCAATAAAAATCCTTCCAGTTGCACAGCAGACCAGAGGGAATAATCATTCGAAAACAGATATGCAAAAGAGGAATTAAGTTTTTAAAATCAATATCCCAGAATGAAAGTAACAGCTACTTCAACATGCAGCCACCTTGAGTGGTGTAAATGTTTATAGCGCTAATATAAAGGTTTATAATTCATATATGTTTGCTGAAACATTAAAGCTTTTATTCAACAATCCCATGTAGAATCCTTAAATTCCTCGAATTCCTTAGGGTGACAGTTTGACAACTCTAATGAACGCAGTTTCTTTCCTACATTCATTAAAGTTTTAAAATCTATAAATGCATGCTCTCTTTAGAGTAATGTCAAATACAACTTCTGAGATGTAGAACTGCTTTGATCCCAGCTTTGGCTGCAGCCCATGGCGAATTTGAAGCTCAGCAATTTTGCATTTGTTTAACGCACCACAGAAAAGGAAAAGCCTCCTGCTTATTTATGTTTTTATCACCTTTTTAAAGCACTGTTTTAGTCAATCAGCTAGCTGAATATAATAAAAACAGGTAGAATATTTGCTCCAGTTTTAAGTAGCAAAATAATATATTTTTATATGTAATGTCAAATTGTAAGCATTCATTGTATCGTATGAGAAGGTGCAGCTCATTCCAGGCCAAAGCAGAATTCAGTTTACCATTCTTTCAGTGGCACTCCAGCTGTGGACATGCTTGTCATTATTTTAGATCAAGAAAGGAAATGCATGCGAGCCCTGCTGAAGCCTTAGCAGGAATCGAGTCGTTTGAAGGTCAAACTTGTTGCAGATCTTCATCAAGCTGTGACAGCTGATCTGACTATGACTCACACTGAATCCCATACGGCTGAAGCAAAAAGACTTTAGAACCATAGTAGCGGTGGTTTGCATTATTAGCAAAGTTAGCCTGAAGCACAGCATTGCAACAACTGAACTTTAAAGAGTGGATTATGCCTGGGGGTCAATGAAGAAGTAGGATGCGTTCCTCTTTTGCATTTGTTCGAGCAGGAAATGTTGCCTTCTTTCTTTTTTCCAGCACTAGATGTTCCAAGTTCACTCAAAGTTCCCATGGCTGTAAAGCATGTAGTGAAATGTGCCATAGAAGCAAATGTGGCCCCCAAGGCATCATCTTCGATCAATAGCACAATACAAGTCCAGTGACCATAGCGTTCAGCCGTAACTGCTGCTGCATAATGTTTAATGGGACAATAGTTAAAATGGAGCCTAAGGGCAGACACACTTAATTTCCAGGCTTTTTCTTTAAGGTCCAGGGAGGCTGGTCTCAAGGTGAATTAACTGTCCCTGAATTATTGATGCTCGACTCCACTCCTCCACCGTGCAGCTCAATGATTCCTCAAAGAGCCAGTGAAATGTTCTCCAATAAAACCAGTAAACCTCGCCCACTCCACAGGTCAAATTATCATTTTGAGGTCACAGCAGCAACTGGCACGCCCATCAAAGTGGGGAATAAGATCCAGTGATTTGTTAATTATCAGCTCCAGATGCATCTCCCTGCTCTAATCTCAGCTGCTGATAAAGTGAGCAAGTACCGAAAGACCAATGTTCTTTTAAATTAGTCATGCATTATTGAGCACAGCATTTCCTGGGACACTTACTAGTTAACGTGAAGAGGAAACACGAGCTGAATGAATAAATACCTTCCACCTGGCACGATATCTGTGGTGCAAGACTTCCTTTTATGGGTTTTGTACTGAAAACAGTATTTTACTGGTATGACTGGTCCTGAGCAAGGAGGCCTCAATCCCTCTGCATTAAATCTGCAGTAGTTGTTAAAATGTTATTGCAGCAGGTGACTTCAATTGTCTTAAAAATCCATCGATTGACAAGCTCCCCATTAGCCATCTTCCCACTTCAGGGAAATCCAAACAGATTTTTGATCTTTTTGAAGAGGCGGGGTTTGTGGATGTATGGAGGAAACTTCATCCTGCTGGAAAAAAATTTACTTTTTATTCCAACCCCCACAAATGCCACACACGTATTGATTATTTTTTCTCCCTAAAATTATTTTAAGTCAAGTTGCTTCATGTGAAATAGGACACATCGTTATTTCCGACCATGCTGCAGTATACTTAAATTATATTGCTAAAAACGTTAGAGTCCAATCCCATAACTGGAGATTAAATCCCTTAATTTTAAAGGATGGAAAATTTACAGAATACTTTAGAACAGAATTTAAATATTTCATTGCTACTAATTCCCCCTCTGCTAGCAGCCCCTCCTTGCTCTGGGACACAGCTAAGGCATTTAGTAGAGGAATAATAATATCATATACTGTATGTGCAGCAAAAAACGAAGAAATGCAGAACAACAAAAAATACTAGAAAGGAAACTTCGACTTGCGGAGGAAGAATATGTAAAAAAAACCTTTAAAGTCTAAATTGGGGGAGCTCAATGCCATCCGGTGTTCGCTGAATACATTACTGACGCAGAATGCTACAGACAAAATCAAATTTGCTAAACAAAGACTGTTTGAATATGGGGACAAGCCAGGTAAATACCTTTCCTATCTCACAAAAAAACGGAGGTCCACCCAGGCAATTGCTTCAATTTCTGACCGGAGGGGTTCTTGTCTAACAGATCCAGAGAAAATAAATGCAGCTTTCTATGAATTTTACAAAAATCTATACCAATCTGAACAATGTGAGAATTTTCAATCTTTAATGGAAACGTTTTTTTCAAAAATTAAGCTACCTAACTTGACAGAAAGCAAAAAGAGAGACCTAAATGAAGAAATTTCGGAAGCAGAGGTGGAGAGAGCCATCAGATCACTTCAGGGAGGGAAGGCACCGGGCCCGGATGGGCTTACCTCAGAATTTTATAAAACATTCACTGATCTGCTATCAAAGCCTTATTTATCTATGTTGAATGACTCTTTAGGTATCGGTACCCTCCCCCCTTCACTTCGGGAAGCTAATATATCCTTAATTCTTAAGAAGTCTAAACCTCCAGAAAATTGTGACTCCTATAGACCCATCTCATTACTCAATGTAGATTTAAAAATACTTTCTAAAATTTTAGCAATGCGTCTGGAAAACATGTTACCCTTATTGGTAGGGATAGACCAAACAGGTTTTATTAAGGGTCGTAATTCCTGTAATAATCTCAGACGTGTTTTGAATGTTATTCAGATGTGCCAGCAGCGGGCGATGGATGGTCTTGTGATCTCCTTGGATGCAGAGAAGGCGTTCGATCGCGTGGAATGGCCATATCTTTTTCATACTCTGCATCAATTTGGATTGGGTTCCAATTTTATTAGTTGGATTAAAGTCCTCTACAGCTGTCCCCTAGCTGCAGTTATTACAAATGGGCTTAGGTCCAGAAATTTTGAAGTGGCAAGGGGGAACAGGCAAGGCTGTCCTCTTTCACCTCTTTTATTTACTCTTGCAATTGAACCATTAGCTGAAGCAATTCGTAGCGACCCTACCATACTGGGTATCAATACTGATAAGGGGACTCATAAAATCTCTTTATATGCCGACGACGTTCTGTTATTTATCTCTAGACCTTCCACCTCGGTTGGAAGAGTCATTACAATTATTAATCAGTTTGGTTCATTTTCGGGATATAAAATAAATTTTTCTAAGTCCGAGGCCATGCCTCTGGGTAAACAACTTCATATACCTAATTCCCCCTTTAGGTGGTCTCCTGCAGGATTTAAATATCTTGGTATATTTATAACACCTTCTTTTGATCAGATGTTTAAAACCAACTTTATCCCACTATTTACACAAATTAAACTAGACCTTGAACGTTGGAACTATCTTCCTCTATCTTGGATGGGCAGGATTTCGCTTCTTAAGATGAACGTCCTTCCTCGCTTATTATACCCAATTAGGATGATACCCGTTTTATTTACTCAGAAGTGGATTCAAAAACTAAAAAGTTGGTTTAATTCCTTTATTTGGGCCAAAAGAAGAGCATTCATAAAAATGTCAACACTGCAGTTACCAAGAGAGAAAGGAGGCTTAGCTTTTCCGGACATTAAAAAATACCAGTTGAGTTCTCTTATATTATATGTCCGGGAATGGATATCTGAGAATCCATCCACAGTGTGGCTTGACATAGAAGCCTCATTATGTGACTGTCCTCTTAAAAGTCTAATTTTTGTTAAAACTATGAAAACAGTACATAAATGTTGTAATAATCCAATTACTGTGAATACAGTTAGGGCTTG
>JBBPBX010071973.1:7495-18182 GCA_038048925.1 Garcialebias charrua
GTGTAGATATAGTCGGTCTGAGAGTCTTGTCCTTTGTCGTGTCATCGTTGGGTATATCCTTTCCTGTCTGAACCTGCCAGTCTGATTCCTGTTCCTTGTTTTTTTTTTTGTGAGTTTGCTACCACGCCAGCCCTTTGATTTATTATTATTAAAGAGTATTCATTTTGTAATCTTGGAGTCCTGACTCTTGCCTAAAAAACTGGTTTCCTTTCAGTCTGGTTCACTCGGTGCAACATACTTGCTATGGGAATTGCGCCCCCACGCGATTACCTGAAGGAATACACTCACGCCTTTACGGCAGGGGCGTCACCGCCGTACAAGAGGCTCCGCCCTCTGGGTATTTAGGCGGTGGGCACCCCTCCATCTTCCTCTTTTTTGCCCTTCACCTCGCTTAAACACCTGAACTTCATGGGACTTCTCTGTTGTTGCATCGCTCGACTAAGGTGAGCTTGCTCCCTACACTGAGCGTACAAAGAAATTTTCCTACGTACTACTGGGCTGGCGAAAGCTAGTCCAGCTTTTTTCTACTCACCCTCGAAGTTTTCTTCTTTCCCGCAGATTTTCGCTCGACGGCGCTAACTATGTCACAACCTCCTGCTAGCCTTAGCAGACTAATGAACGAAAGAAAGACAATGGAGAAGACGGCTTCGAACAAAAGAAAACTTCAATCAACTCGACGCTTCTCGCAGGACATGGCCCCCGAGAAGGGAAGACGGAAGACAAGGAGGAGAAATACCAGGACAACAAGTCCTCGCTCGCGTCCTTGCCCCAGCGGCTGTGGTTACTTCCTTTCGGCGTCGGACACCCACGAGGCCTGTCCTGTCTGACTAGGGATTCTGCATGCAAGGAAGGCGTTGGAATTCCCTGACTCCTGCCCTCACTGCCGTCGAATGTCGACAACAGTGAGGAGACGACGGGCGGACGCGTTGGCCAAATCCATGGCTAGGAACGTGGCGCTCAAGGTCGCACGTCGCACTAAAGCGCTCCCCCTGACCCAGAGCCCGATAACGTGGACCTGGAATGCAGCGGATGAGTCGGAGAGGACGACATGTCGGACTCCTCAGTTGCCGTCGAGGACTCGACGCCTGAAGTGTCCGACCAAGACGTCGAATTTGGTAACAAGGGAGAAATCGTGAGTTCCTTCCAGAACCTGGCGCACATTCTCCCAGAACAGGACCTATCGGTACCTGCTCTGTTTGACCTGTGTCGTAGGGCAGCAGATGCTCTGCAGATCACGTGGCCAGACCCGACGCCTCGCCAACAGGCTACGAGGCTAGCAGGAAGCTACTTCCACGCGAAGCAGCCGATAACGTTGCAAAATATGTCCATCTTTCCGGACTTCCTCATGGAGCTGAAACGCTCCTGGATGGATCCCGGAGCTCCCATTATGCTCCCATTGTCCCGACTCCTTGACGTCATGGGAATGGAAGCAGTAGGCCTCGCTAGCACACCCCCCATTGAGGAGACTCTGGCGGCTCACCTAGCCCCTGTAGCCTCTGGGATGAAACCTTCGCTACCCAGCAGGGCCTGCCGCGCTTCGGAGAAACAATTCGGGAAGTGCTACAAGGCCCAGGGCCTCGCGGCTCACGCAATGAACGCGTCAACTTTGGTGCAGGCGTACCTAGCGGAGAAACTGCAGCAGGTCCAGGTAGCGAAAGACGAACAGGCAGCAACGGAAGCCGTGGAAGAGGCTAGCCATGCCTTGGACCTTGTGCTCCGCATGATGGGGACAATGGCCATCTCCCAAGGCAAGGCGATGGCGGAAATAGTTGTCGCCCAGCGCCATCTTTGGCTAACTTTGTCGGACCTCCCAGAAAACCAGAGGTCAACTTTCCTCCAGCACCCGATCGACTCGACTGGGCTTTTCGGGGGAGCTCTGGAACGCGTCCAGACCAGACTGGAACAAAGGCGCAAACAGGCAGAAGCCCTCCGCGAGAGGTTGCCAAGAAAAAACCTTCCCCCCCAGAAGGAGAACACAAATGGCCTCCTGCGGAAGAGACTTGCAGGTAGTGGAGGAACCTTCCAGGGACAGCCGAGGATCTCGCCGGTCTCCCCATGTGGAAAGCAAACTCGGACCTGATGGAACAGGACGAACTGACAATCTCACAGGTTTACCCGCCCACGTGGTACGGGTACCTGATCTATTGGGCCCAGTCTCCCCTCGTAAAAGACTACGAGGAGCGAGCAGCATGTGTGTGCGCACCAAACATGACTCGACCATTACATGTGTAAACAAAGTAAACACTGTTTCAAACATGTATAAAAATAAAAGTACCAAAGCACGGACTACCCTGGTTCTTGACCCGAGTACCATTTTTATAAACCAACCATGTGGTCTAACTATGAACCACAGCAAAACACGTAAGCTAGATCTCGCGGTATCTCCTGTCTGGCCGATCAGCCTGTCCGGAGGAGGGCTAGAGGGGTCAAAGGTCACATCTCTGGCTCTCAAACACGACGGGCAGCAATACAACATGCCATCCAGACTCAGTGCGCATGCGTAGGCCTGGAAGGCGTGCCTACTAAATGATTGGGTCATGACAACAATTCGTCATGGGCTCAAGTCGCAATTCTCTAAGAGACCGCCCCGCTTCACAGGGGTGCTGCAATCTAAAATCAACCCTGCACGCGTACACGTGCTGAGGGAGGAAGTTTTAACGATGCTGCAAAAGGGAGTGATTAGTTTGGTCTCTGGACGCAAGCTGCTCTCCGGTCACTACAGCAAGTACTTCCTGGTGCCCAAAAAGGATGGTTCCCTGAGACCAATTCTGGATCTCAGGACCCTCAACAAAAGGATTAAAACATTTAAGTACAAAATTCTTACACTACGGCAAGTTCTCCAGTCTGTGAGACCTGGAGACTACGCATGTACTGTAGACTTAAAAGGTGCCTATTTCCATATAGGCGTTTGGAGGAAACACAAGAAATTCCTCCGCTTTGCTTTCGAGGGAATCGCTTATGAATTCAAAGCTTTACCCTTTGGTTTAAAGATTTTTCTACGCAAATTTACAAAATGCCTGGACGCAGCTCTGACCCCTCTCAGGAATCAAGGACTCAGGGTCATGAACTACCTGGATGACCTGTTAATTCTGGCTGAAAGCAGAAAGCAGGCCCAGTCACACTCCTACAAGGTCATCTCTCACCTAGAGTCTCTTGGGTTTATCATAAACCTGCAGAAGAGCGATTTAACCCCATCACGGGTTACCGTATTTCTGGGAGTACAGATCAACACCATCCAGTACAGGGCATGGCTCTCGAAGGAACGAGTTTCCTCCATTCGCTGTTACCTGAGCAAATTTAAATTGGACCATCAGGTCCCTGCAAAAACCTGCCAACGCCTTCTAGGCCTCTTGGCAGCAGCCATTCCATGTGTGCCACACACATTACTGAAAATGCGGCCCATGCAGCTATGGATGAACCAATGGATACAACCTAACCTGCCTAAACAAATGGGAAAGGTTAGGATAAATTCAGAGTGCCTGGAGGCGCTGGAACCTTGGAGAGATGTGTCCGTTTTCACGGAAGGGGTCTCACTGGGAAGGGTGTCATCTCGTGTGGTCATCACGACGGATTCATCTAAAACAGGATGGGGAGCGATCTGTAGGAATCAGAATGCCCGGCCTTTGGAGTGAACAGGAAGCGAGATTACAGATCAACTTCCTGGAATTGTTGGCCATATTCCTGTCATTAAAGTTCTTCTTCCACAAAGGTCTGATTGCTGGACAACACATCCTGGTGAAATCAGATAACAGGACCACAGTGTCCTTTATCAATAGAGAGGGAGGGACAAGGTCCCAGGCCCTTCTCCAACTGGCGCAGAGGATGCTCACATGGTATGCTCCAAGGATCCTGTCACTCAGGGCGACTCATGTCCCTGGTGAACTAAATTATGGAGCTGACGCCCTCACAAGAGGCCCTCTGCTGGCATCAGAATGGAGCCTGAGGAGCCTGAACCCACGGATTGTGGAACAGGTATGGTCACGATTCAGGAGAGCTTCTGTGGACCTGTTCGCCTGCAGGGCTAGCTCACACTGTGACCTTTACCTCTCCTTGAGGGAAGCGGATGCCCCATTGGGTATGGATGCTCTGGCACATGAATGGCCAGCAGGGAAGCTTTACTATGTGTTTCCACCTATCCCTCTGATCGGGGCGACACTGGAATGGGTACGTAAGGGAGCTCTCTCTTTGATCCTTATAGCCCCCAACTGGCCATAGAAAACGTGGTTTCCATAGCTGATTTCAATGCTATCTGGGATACCATGGAAATTGCCTTCTCATAGGGACCTCCTGACTCATGGACAACTCGTACATCCACGTCCGGAGTTATGGCAACTTTCAGCCTGGCCTTTGAAGGGGTCTAGCTGAGAGCCTAGGGCTTTGGTTGCTTTGTCCCAAAACAAATAAAACTCGGAGAGTTTGCAAGGAACTGTGAGGTTACACTGTACTTGGCCTGGGTTTTTTCTACCTCCACATCTGTCACCCAATTCTTTGTGACATGGCAGGCCCGTTTCTCCTCCTGTTTCTCAGGATGCTCCAACGGGAGGGGAAGGACCAGTTTTCACACCGTTAGAGCACGCTTATTCGGCCTCTGACGGGTGCCATATTTATGCCCAATGGAGACATAATGTTGATGTTTTACATGTGGCATTCTTTCCTTTTAGCATGTGCTTTTTATAGAAAGCAGCTGGGAGATACCTGTCTTTGAGACGGATGCTCTCACGTGCACTTTGCTGAGCATTTCAAGGACGTGAATGGATTATGTTCCCATAGCAGCCATGGTGATCTGGAGAAGGCCATCCATGCCTTTGTGACCTCCAGACTTGACTATTGTAATGCTTTGTATGTTGGTATTAATCAATCCTCCATCTCCCGTTTACAGCTTGTACAGAACTCTGCCGCGCGCTTTTTGACCAACACACGAAAATATGAACACATCACTCCTGTCCTGTCCTCTCTACACTGGCTCCCGGTTCAGTTCAGGATACAGTTCAAACTGTTGCTGTTTGTCTTCAAAGCTCTGAATGGACTTGCACCTCTCTACATCTCAGAACTTTTGAAAGCCCATCAGCCCGGCAGAGCTTTACGATCTGCCAGTCAACACCTGCTGGAGGTGCCTCGCTCAAGGTACAAACAATGGGGAGACCGGTCATTTTCTGTTGCCGGCCCAAAAGCCTGGAACAGTCTCCCCCTTGAGCTGCGTGCCACCTCTGATCTGACTCTGTTCAAAACCAGACTGAAGACCCACTTGTTCAAAAAAGCTTTCAGTGTGTAACTTTTATTACTTTTGGTATTTTAGTATGTAGCATTTTTTATTTCCATTGCCTTCTTTTATTACTGTTGTTTTTTATTCTATTTTCACTGATTTATTGTTCCAGTTTATTCATCTTTTTATCCTGTTAAGCACCTTGGTCAATGCAAGGCATTGTAGGAAGGTGCTATACAAATAAAGTTTATTATTATTATTATTATTATTATTATTATTATTATTATTATTATTATTATTATAGCAAGTATGTTGCACCGAGTGAACCAGACTGAAAGGGAACTGAAAGTTATGCACCATAACTCATGTTCCCTGAAGGAATGGAACGAGGTGTAACATATCTGGCCCTTTCAATGCTGAAAGCTTGGTGAAGTGCAATTGTTGAGGAAGATGAAGGGACGCCCACCACCTAAATACTCAGAGGGCGGAGCCTCTGGTACAGCGGTGAAGACCCTGCCGTAAAGGTGTGAGTATATTCCTTCAGGTAATCGTGCGGGGGTGCAATTCCCATAGCAAGTATGTTGCACCTCGTTCCTTTCCTTCAGGGAACATGAGTTATGGTGCATAACTTTCAGGTTCTTCTCCTGTCGCCCCTCCAACTTTCTCCAAAATTGCACTTCAACGAGCTTTCAGCATTGAAAAGGGCCAGCTATGTTGCACCTCGTTCCCTTTCTTCAGGGAACATGAGTTATGGTGCATAACTTTCAGTTCCCTTTCAGTGTGGCCTCTCGGTGCAACATACTTGCTATGGGAACGTAATTCATTCACGCCCTTGAAATGCTCAGTAAAATGCATGCTAGTGTGAACGTCTGCCTTTGACCAGTAGGCATCTCAAAGCTACTTTCTATTGTGTATTAGAAAGAACAACCTGAGTGACATCACATGCAGTAACATCCAAACTGTGGTACTTTGCAAAAGTGTTTAATGAGCTCCAGTTCTTAGTAGCGCAAATGTCTGCAACTGGCACGCCCTTGAACAATGACCACGAAGTGGCCAAGCCCCTAGTTGAGTGAGCGTGCACTCCAGGGGGCACTTGTTGACCTTTGCTACTGTACGCCCTTTTAATGGCCTCCGTCACCCAATGTGAGAGGCGCTATCTTGATAGGGCATTTCCTGTAGCAGGAGCGGCAAAGCAGACGAACAGTTGGTTTGTTTCCCTCCATTCGGCTGTTCTCTGTATGTAAGTGCGTAAAGCTCTCACAGGGCAGAGAGCCTTTAGTCTATCCTGTTCCTGAGTAAGGACAGGGGCAGGTGGGAAGGAGGAGAGGTCAAAATCTAGACTCCTATGGTTGAAGGTCAAGACCTTGGGAGTATAAGCGGGATTAGGCCTCAGGGTGACCTTTGACCCATCAGGGGCGAATATGGTACATAACGGATGTACAGATAGAGCGTGGAGGTCACCCACGCGTTTTGCCGAGCAAAGAGCCAGGAGAAGAGCAGTTTTATAAGATAGAAGATCAATCTTAATCTCGCTCAGAGGCTCGAATGGTGGGTCGCAAAGAACCCCCAAGACCAGGCCAAGATCCCAACCAGGGGTCAAGGTCCTACTGGGTGGCTTGGTTCGAAGCACACCTTTCATATATCTCATTATGATTGGATGTGCTCCAGGAGTCCTATGTCCCCAGCCCTCGTGACAAGCAGAGATAGCTGCAAGGAGCACTTTAATCGTTGAATAAGAACGACCCTTTTCCAGTAAATCCTGAAGGAAAGTTAAGAGTTGAGCCAAGTCGCAAGCATAAGAAATGATATTTCTTTCTGAGCACTAGGCTTCGAAAATGCGTCACTTCTGTGCGTATAGAGACTGTGTTGACCTGGCACGGGCATTCTTTATGGTTTTCACCACATTCTTTGGTAGGCCCGAAGCCATCAGCCTGTCCTTTTCAGCTAACAGGCTGGAATTAATTCCAGTTCCTGCCCTAAGCGGCTGGACTACAACTTTCTGTGTGAGCCTTTGAGGGTCAACCAGGTTGGGGAGAGGGCCTCCACGTTGATGTGTTAACAGACTGCACTGATCGAGTCTCGTCAAAGACAGATGAAGTCTATTAATTTTATTAGATTGAGTTGGAGCAGGAAAATTATTATTTCCCTCCAAAATAGGATTTATTGGATTGAGGGGCTGCCGTTTTTGTAAACGAGCAGACCTCCTAACTCCAATTGGTGTCTCACCCAGTGGGATAATGTTGTGTGGGAGCAAGCCTGATGCAGCTTTGTGAGGAAAGTTACGTGTTGCTCGTTCATCGCTCGAGCGTTGCATGTCCTTCATGAATAATAAAGGAGCAGCTACAACGTGTGAACGTGGAAATGGTCCTTTGTGACCGGCAGACTTAAGATCATTTGTTGATAAGGAGTCCAGTTTCCTTTCAAAATCAGGAAGAAAAACCTGGTTCGACTCTGATCCATTTACACACACAGTAACGTGATCACAGCCACTGTTTTGAGAGTGTAAAATTTGTGTCCGCCTTGGGGCATCCGACGTGCTCTCCTGTGGTGCGAACATGTCACGTGTTTGTCTGGTTAGTGTATTGACCGGCCCCTCGTTCACAATGGAGCGGGGGCTGGAACACGTGCCTTCTCCCACCTGTCTTTGCGAAAGGTGGAGGGTCTGTTCGCAGACGCCTCTGGGTCTGTCCTCTGGAGACAGGCCCTGAGGCACCCTGCTAGGGCTTATTGAATAGACTGGCACCCCATGAGCCGCGAGGGAGGGGGATGTGCCCCCCCCTTTATGACTGCTGGCAGGCCAGAGAGGCCCGTACTGTTGACATTATTTGTGTTGGTGTTTTTTTTGTTGTTTTTTTTGATCGTCAATAAAACAGGGATGTGCTGTTTTATGAGTTTTATTCGTGCTTATGTGCAACGACATACATGATTTGATGTCACTCACAGCAGGGAGAACATAGTTTGTGCATGTAACAGAATTATCAGCCATTTGTACTTTGCTACAAATAAAGTCTGAACAAGGTGCGAACATTCCCGTTACCACGTGGGCGGGAGGTCGTATAAAATGTAAACGTGGGCCTGGTTCATCAGGCACGTTTTTGACGAGTGTCCCGGTTCGCCGAGGTGGCCCTATGCCTGCTCGCTTGGCGTGGGACAAACCTGTTTTTGCTCCATGCATGCTCGGAGCGAGGTTGGCTCAGCGGGGGTCTCTGCCGAGGTTCTTCCTCGTATGCTGGCCGCTTCTGCGGTGGCGCACGCGTCGTCGAGCGGTGCCACGGCTGTGCAGGTCTGCCTCCAGCAGGCTCCCTAAGGGGGGTGAAACTCTGACGGGGAATGCCCACCCTGAGAGCTTCAGCCTACCTGCGCCTTTGGTCCAGCTTGGTCTGGATTTGCTCCAAAGTCTGACCAAATAGCCCCTCCGACTCTATTGAGTGGTGGAGAAAAGGCACCTTTTGTCCCTCCGGTAATTCCGTCAGCGTTATCCACAGGTGGCAGATCGCGATGAGCACTTCCGCCATACCTCTGCCCTAAGCCAAAGCAGCTGTCTCCATCATACGGAGAACAAAGTCTGTTGCCCTGCGGACTTCATCCAGTAAGTCGGAAGCAGCTTGCTTATCCGATGTTACCTGAAGTTGTTGGAGTTTTTCCGCAAGGTAAGCCTGCATCATCGCGGACGCGTTCATAGCGCGCGCCGTGAGTCCTTGGGCTCTGTAGCACTTCTCGAGAAGCGACGCTGAGGCTTTACAAGCTTTGCTAGGGAGAGTCGGTTTTGTTCCGGATGACTTGGGAGCTAGGTGGGACGCCAGTGTATCCTCAATCTGAGGCGCGTTGGCTATTCCCACCTCATCCATGCCTTCCACGTCGAGGAACTGTGAGAGAGGAAGGAGCATGGGTGCTCGTGGCTGAGGCCAGGTGCGGGTCAGTTCCGTGAGGAAGTCCGGGAACACGGGCATCCTTTGCCTCGTTGCTGCCTGCTGTTTTGAATAAAAATAGTTCCCCGCCAGCCTCGTGACCCGTTTGCAAGGCGGGGGTTCCAGCCAGGGAATGTTCAGCGCATCTGCTGCTCTGTGGCACAGGTCAAACAGGGCAGGAATAGAGAAGTCAGTTTCAGGGAGCACAGGTTCCGGGGTCCTGGAGAGGTCCTCTCCCGGATCCTCGATTTCGAGCTCTGGTTCCTCCACTGAAAATTCGCCCGAGGCTGAGATGGAGATCTCGTCTTCATTCATCATGCCTCTCGTGTCGAACTCGACTGTTAGGTCCACCATAGGAATGAGCGGGTCAGGGCTCTCGTCCCATTCGACGTGCGTGCTGTCGTGTAGAGCCATGTTTTCGAGCTCTGGGGTCGGAGTGAGGGTCTCCGTGGTGTCTGGGTCCTGTGGACCAGCTGAGCTTCCCATGGCCTTAGCCACGAGGTCCACCCGATGCCGTAGCACCGCGTCCAGCATCTGGCTACAGTGTGGGCAAGAATCGGGCGCGTCCAAAGCTTGTCTTGCATGAAATATACCCTGGCAGACTGGACAGGCCTCATGGGTGTCCGTTACTGCGAGGGAAAATCCACAGCCGCTGGGGCAGGCGCGCGAGGTTGGGCTCGCTGTCCCGCCGGCTTTCCTTTGAAGTTTTGTCTTTCGCTTTCCTTTCTCCGGAGGCATGTCCGAGATAAGGCGAGTGAGTCCTTCCAGAATCCTTTTTCTTCTTTGTTCAAGTGTCTCCTCCGTCGTGTCGCTTTCGCTGGCTAGCCCGCTAGGATGTTAGCCGGGGTAGCGGTTGTGGCGTAGTTATAACGCCGTTGAGCGAAGCAACCTGTGGAGAGAGGAGAAGAAAAAACTTTGAGGTTATAGAAATGTGCTGCAGGGAAAAATTCTCTGTGCGCTCTGTGCAGGGAGCGAGCTCACCTCAGGTTGAGCGATGGAGCAACAGAGAAGTCCCGCGAAGAGAGGTAGTTCAGGTTTTGCGAGGTGAAGGGCAAGAAAGAGAAAGTTGGAGAGGCGTCAGTCGCTTAAGTACCTAAAAGGCGGTACCTCTAATAATAATAATAATAATAATAATAATAATAATAATAATAATGAATTCAATTTATAACGCACTTTTCATTAGTGAAAATCTCAAAGTGCTACACACATTGAATGCTACACACATTCATACACCGGTAGCGGCAGACTACCATGCAAGTGCTTTCCAGTCCTACCGGGAGCAACTTGGGGTTAAGTGTCTTGCCCAAGGACACAACGACACATGGTGTGGGGAACCGGGATTCAAACCGCCAACCTTCCGATCGGGGGACGACTGCCATTACCACTACGCCACGGCCGCCCCGCCTCACCTCTGGCGCGGGGTGACGCCCCCTGCCGTAAAAGGCGTGAATCTATTCCTTCAGGTAATCGCGCGGGGGGCGCAATTCCCATAGCAAGTATGTTGCACCGAGAGACCACACTGAAAGGGAACCTAAGCCGACCCTAACTGTAGGATTTATCAAAAAGTAAAGTCTTA
>JBBPBX010071974.1:0-18181 GCA_038048925.1 Garcialebias charrua
CGGGCGGGGGCGCACGGTGGTCGAGTGGGGCGCGGGGGGGGGGGGTTTGAAGCCGCTTTCTTTTAATTTAACAAATTTGTGTCGTTGCATTTAATTCTTTTTAAACTCAGAATATTTTCTAAATAACGAAATATAAGTTATTAGTGATGGAAATCCATCTGGATAACAGCGGACCGACTGCTCGTAAAATATACGACAGGTCTGGACCACACGTAAATTTTGTTCGTATCTGAAAAAAATCTTAGGATACGAAAACATTGTTGAATGCCACAAATGATCCTAAATCACTCGTACGCACAGTTTAAGGACACATCTGTGCGTACGAACGGTTCTTGCATGAGGCCCAATGTTTACCTTATAAAATTAAGTCTCAAAAATAAGGAAAAAACATAATTGTGCCCTGGTCTGAAACGCTGGGGGCGTGTCAGCGCGTGGGCGTGGTTTCAGCTGAGCTGTGTGTGGAGAGGCAGACGGGTGCAGCAGAGATCCACCTGCTCCGTTTTTATCTGAGTTCTGGCTGTAACAGCAGCACCTTTTTCCAAGAGTTACGCTGTTTTTAGTGCACAAACAACTCTGGTTTTGTTTTTAAAGTTGAGGACACAACTATAATTCATAACTCCGTTGTTATGTGTTTAATAATAAGCGCTATTTTAGAAGATGAGCGGACTCGCTGCACCCGGTCCGACCCGGTCACATCGCATGCAGGGTCTGTGTTGGTGATTAAAATAAAGAGTAATCACGTTGATAACTAAGTATTCAATGGACCTGTCGCATTTTCTTAGCAAAAAAGGAGCTTGTGAACTTGTAGGGCACAGGCTTAGCAATAAAAAATAGATGAAAAAAGAAAGAAGCTGCGATTCGCGAGTGAACGGATCCACCGAGGCGAAGAACAATTTATACGGCTGGAGCTGCAGGGGGCGGGGCTATACTTAAGAAGACCGCGTGTCCCAGGTGTCGTCAACATTAAAATTAAATCTCAGGAAGTCCAACATTTCACTGATCACATCAACTCTGTGGATAAATATATCAAGTTCACACGAGAAGATGTAAAAAATGGCAGGTTGGCTTTCTTGGACTGTGAGGTCTCAGTTTCTGATAGAGGAAATTTGCAAACTGAGGTGTACCGCAAACCCACCCACACAGACCAGTATTTACAGTTTGACTCCCATCACCCTCTGGAGCACAAGTTAGGAGTCATCAGGACTCTGTATCACAGAGCAGACAGCGTCCCCACTAACTCAGGAGCCAGACAGAAGGAGAAATCACACACAAAACAGGCTCTAGAGAAATGTGGATATCCTAACTGGGCCTTCCTGAAAGCAGAGAAGAAACCCAAACAGGACTCTAAAGGTGGGTTTATACTAGTGTCTCACGTCTTTTACCCCCTGTTGAGTGAACCCAGCGATGATGCAATTGCGTGTGTGTCACCGACCGCATTGAGTGTTCATACTTGGCAAGACGTGGGGGATAAATTATAATAAATCCCTCCCTCTTCCCTCCCACTGCATACCAGGATTTCATGAGAAGTGGTTTAAAAGAAGTTGGAGCTCCAAAATTTACAAGAGCCTCAGTGGTCCTGTGGGGAACGCGTCCGCTTTCCACTCAAAAGGCGTGGGTTCAATTCCGACTCGGTTCAACTTTTTTTTTTTTTTTAATTTATTCATTTCAAATTGTAAAAACACAAGAAAATTATTTACAAAACCACATTATAAAACAAAACAATACATGAAATGAAAGGAGGCAGAAGAAGAAAAAAATCTCATTATTTCTGCCCCTTCTTCAAACAAAATTAACAATCAATTCAAATAGCAATCACATATATAAAAAATATAAGATATTAAATGATTTCTCACACAAAACCATAAATTCTGAGCTTTGAACAATAATAAAAGAATATTATAGTCAACCAAATCATTAAAAAAAAAACTTTAGCAATTTCAATTTGTAAAACAAAACATTTGATGGATGGCAGTATTCTTGTAATAATTCTTATGGCTCTCTTCTGTAAAATAAAAATAGGCTTTTGTTACTGTTTTGCACGTACCCGTATAACCGTATTATATAGCAAAAAAAAAGGCAACCAAGTGTGAGATTCAATCTCACGTCCTTGGAGTGGCAGCACAATGTCTTAACCACTAGACCACCACGGCTTGTTGTTTAACAACAGAGTTTGCTTTCTTTTAAAGGGTGCATGCAGGCGCGCGCATGCTTTTGTGTGCGCGCGCGTATGCGTAAATATATATATGTATATATATGTATTGGTGTGTGTGTGTGTGTGTGTTGGGTGCAATGCGCAAAGTGTGCTGAGGCGCACGGTTTGCGTGCGCGCTCACACACAGACAAGTTTCTCTTCAAAACTATCCGTGTCTGTCAAAGCAAAAACAAAAAACGCCCACAAACTTTGAACCAATCACACGCTGCGAGCCGCATCGTCGGCGTCTCGGAGTTCTGCTTGGGGGCTATGTACACGACGGCTGTCACCGGGGGATCACAGCGGGAGTGCGGCCAAAAGTTGCGCAATGTTTGCTCACTCAACGGGGGGTAAAAGACGTGCGACAGGGCGTCTTGCAGAGTATAACAAGGCCTTAACCAGCCATCAGGTGAAAAGAAGGAACCCAGACCCAGACCAGTGGTCATTCCGTATGTTGCGGGAGTTTCAGAGACATTGAGACGTTTATTTTCTAAACACAACGTCCCAGTGGCTTTTAAACCCCAAAATACATTACGGCAAAGACTGGTTCATCCCAAAGATCCAGTCCCCCGGCACAAACAGAGTAATATTGTGTATGCTGTTCAGTGTCAGGAGGGCTGTGATCAGTCTTACATCGGGGAAACTAAACAGCCACTGGCCAAAAGGATGGCCCAGCACAGAAGATCAACATCATCAGGTCAGGACTCTGCGGTCTACACTCATCTCCAGGCCAGCGGTCACTCTTTCAGGGATGAAGATGTTCACATCCTTGATAGAGAGGAACAATGGTTTGAGAGAGGAGTAAAGGAGGCCATCTTTGTGAAAAGAAACCGTCCATCATTAAACAGAGGTGGAGGCCTCCGGGTTCAACTGTCCCCCTCTTACAATGCTGTTATTGCTAGTATCACTCAGCCCTCTGTGAATAGCAAACAACCATCAGGGTGTTAACGATCCATCGTCAGGCTGATGGTCCTCCTTGCTCATGTGAGCAGCTGGTTTCAGGCTGTCATCAGCCAACTGGTTGATCCACTGTGGGAGGGTGCTATTTATAAGACTGAGCTGAATACAGCTTCTCAGACTGAGGAAGTCTTTCGGACGAAAGACGAAACGTTTCTAGTTTTTTTGCTTTGTTTGTTTTGTGTTTTTTTGAATGTCCAGAGGACCAGACTTAGCTTTTTTAGATTTTTCTACCTGGATTATTGAGCATGCATCAGGGTATTTAAATTAAAAATGAATAAATAAAAAACGTAACAAAACAGCTACATTATAAAGCGATGTAAAATACTAAAATCAGGAACATGTCTGTGTTGGTTTTTGCCATGAATATAATAATAATGATACTTTATTTATAAAGCCATTTAAAGTTGCAGTATGTAGCTTTTTTTATAAACATATTTCTTCTCTCTGTCACTATTTTTTAACAGAGTGATGTTAAACAGGTAATCTTTGAGAAATACTATATTCCTCTGGCGTCTCCCGGTGGTTAAAATAGCATTTATAAAAACCAGAGCGGGCCGTGTTTGACCAGCCAATAAAAACAGAGTTATTTTCATGAACGAGCTTCCCCCGCCCTCCCCCCGCCTCTCCCAGCTGCAGCGCGCAGCAGCCGGGCACGCTCCCGTCTCAAACAGTAGCTGTTTCAAGATGGCGGAGGTGGCGAGAGCTTCGAGTGCTCAAAGGATTGCCAAGCGATGCAGAGTTAGCAACTTTCCTGCTTGAAAAGTAAGTGTCTTTGCTTGAATCATGTGATAGCGCAAATGCCATGATATTATCTACAACAGGCTAAAACCGTTTTCCGGCCTACAGCTGACGTGATGCTAATGGCAGCAGCTAACTCATTCAACCTCAGTATTGTTTTGATACGTACATTTAGTTATCCTAACTTATTGTATTGTGGATCAGCAAGCAGATATGATGAAAGTACTGTAACTGTGCTGTCTGTGTAAGAGATGCATGATCACAACAACTAGCAATTAGCATATTGTCTGCAGATCATTTGGTGTTCATAATCGAAAAGTCTGTTAGTTCTCCTACACAATAAATGTTGTTGATGCATACATCTCAACCTCTTTGGACGTTTACCTGTATAAAGGGCCTCAAAAATCATTAATTTTTGGAATAAAATCTGTAAAACTTGCGGTGGGGTGGACGAGTTTGCTGCGGACATGAGCCTGCAGTGAAGCAGGATGAAAGGAGAGCGTAAAAAGTTCAAATTTTACTTCTAGCAGCAGAACAGGATGGAAGATGGCTGTTTGATGCTATTTTTTAAATCATCCTACATGCTTTGATATGTTAGATAAATTTGTCATTGTGTGATAAATGTGTTGAAAAGAATATCTGATTATTGTTTGAACTACATTATATGTTTTTATGCAGAGATGATGACTTTGGGGAAGGTCTCAGAAGTGAATTTGGGGAGACTCCCATTCAGGTTTTGGAAACAAGGTAAGTAAGGGGAAACCGTATTTATGTCAAGATTATTTTATGGTTTGCACTGCAACTAATATAACTGTGATCATAATATTATTACACAATTTTAAAATGTAGATGGTAAGGTTGTATGTCTAATATTGTTTATGAAATGTATTTCCACCAGATATTACGGTAGGCAGAAACAAAAACCAAAGTTTAATAGTTGTTTTTATATAATCCATCCATCCATCCATTTTCTTCCTCTTATCCGGGGTCGGGTCGCGGGGGTAGCAGCCTAAGTAGGGAGGCCCAGACTTCCCTCTCCCCAGCCACTTGGAGCAGCTCCTCCGGGGGAATCCCAAGGCGTTCCCAGGCCAGCCGAGAAACATAGTCCCTCCAGCGTGTCCTGGGTCTTCCTCTGGGTCTCCTCCCGGTGGGACATGCCCGGAACACCTCACCAGGGAGGCGTCCAGGAGGCATCCTAACCAGATGCCCGAGCCACCTCAACTGGCTCCTCTCGATGTGGAGAAGCAGCGGCTCTACTCCGAGTCCCTCCCGGATGACTGAGCTTCTCACCCTATCTCTAAGGGAGAGTCCAGCCACCCTGCGGAGAAAACTCATTTCAGCCGCTTGTATCCGAGATCTTGTTCTTTCGGTCATAACCCAAAGCTCATGACCATAGATGAGGGTGGGAACGTAGATCGATCGGTAAATTGAGAGCTTTGCCTTTTGACTCAGCTCTCTCTTCACCACGACAGACCGGTACAGCGCCCGCTTCACTGCGGATGCTGCACCTATCCGCCTATCGATCTCACGCTCCAGTTTTTATATAATGTATTTCTTTATTGTTATGGCTTTTCTGTGCTGCAATTTTAGTGGACATAAAATTAGAATAATACAGATGCACAATATTGACAATAAATATCTTTGAAGCTTATTTTTTTTATTATTTTATTTTTCTAACCGCGTCACAGAAAATGTACAACTTTATAAATTTAAGAATTTTTAAAAAGATGACTTAATTAAAATTCTGTGTTCATGTATAACATACACTTGCACTGAACGTACGTATTTTAGTGCGTGTTAAAAATATGATTTTGTCTATACTTTCGAGTTAGTCTCATTAACTTTTATTGAGAGCATTTATTGTACTGGTTCCCAAGTACATGTTTCTTTATTTCATGATCAAACTTGATTATTGTTGCTTTAATAAAATATGTAATGTGTTTCCTCAGTATCAATGTTAGTTTGTTTTTTACGTTTATATTTTTTTTGTTTCAGTATGTCTTCGCTAGACATTACGACGACAATGATGAAAGTGACTTGTTATTGCATGTTCTCTCCGTGCATGCGTGGGTTTTCTCCGGGTTCTCCGGTTTCCTCCCACAGTCCAAAAACATGCATGTTAGGCTGATTGGTAACTCTAAATTGACCCTAGGTGTGAGTGAGACAGGTCTCTCTTGTAAATGAGTCCCCGTGGCTCAACGAGGCTAGCCTGTATAAATAAAGGTTGAATGAATGAATGTTCTTCTTCCCCAGGTTGTCAGCGCTGTCCTGTTGATGATGATGGTGGTGGTGGTCCCACAGACAGCAGCAAAGCCACACAGGAAGTCCTTTGAAGGTTTAGCAGAAGAAACGGTCCCTCTGCGTTTGGACCCAAACAATTTAATTCCCAGCCTAAAAGTCAGTTCTTTGGCCAGCGACTCCATCTCACCGTGGACCTACAAGTGAGGCTTCAGCTCCTGTGTGTTGTCCTTCATGAAGCTCAGAGTCCTGTTAACAGTTTTTGTCTCCTCTCTGTCCTCAGCATCTCCAGGGATGACAACATGTTCCCTCATGCGCTGTCGCAGGCTCACTGTTTGCTCAAAACCTGCCTGGACCACCAAGGACTGGAGGACGGGGGCCTGGAGTCCCGTCCCATTCTGCATCAGGTGCTGGTTCTGAGGCGAGTCAAGACGCCAGGGCCAGGCACCGCCTGGAGTCCAAACTCATCTCAGTGGGTTGCACCTGCGTGAGACCGAAGGTGATCAACCAGCACTGAGGACTGACCCATGGAGACCAGATGAAGACCATCTCCACGTGGGGTGTCCTCCAAAGATCTGTGGCAGGGTGTGGCCTTGGGGCAATTTCAATCCCAAAAATCCTCAATTAAAAGAAAAGAACTTTTAAACGAGTTGATGAAGTTTATCAATGAACCTTAATTTTTTTATTTATATATACTGTATATATATATATATATATATAGTCATTCATTCATTCAACCTTTATTTAGTCAGGTAAATCTCATTGAGCCTCGAGGGCTCATTTACAAAAGTGACCTGCTACTAACTAAAGAATGATGAACAGCAATGGTAGAATTTCTGTTCATCATTCTACATATATATATATATATATATATATATATATATATATATATATATATATATATATATATATATATATATATATATATATATATATATATATATATATATATATATATATATATATATATATATATATATATATATATAATATATATATATATAATATATATATATATATATATATATATATATATATATATATATATATATATATATATATATATATATATATATATATATATATATATATATATATATATATATATATATATATATATATATAATATATATATATATATATATATATATATATAGATATATATATATACATATATATATAGATATATATACATAGATATATAGATATACAGTATATATATAGTATATATACAGTAGTTATAAATATAGTTATTTATTTATATAGATACCTATATTTATAACTATATATATATATATACAGTATATATACATATAGATACCTATATTTATAACTATATATATATTATATATATACACAAATGAAAGAGTGGAGATCAGGTGGTTCTCTATGGACTTTAGATGTTTGGACAAGCTGACAATCTGGAGAAGCTGCACATATTTACTGACCTGACCCACTAAGTGAAGACCAGATCAGTCACCTGGGCCCTGCTTGCTGTTCTGTTGCCCTGAAGGCTGCAGGTTTGGAAGAATTTGGAGTTAATTAAGTTCTGTTTAATTTCTGTCCAGTTTTATTAAAAAGTTATTTAAATCAAACTAAGTACACAACAGAGTATTTAACATCAGGGTGGATGCTCAGTGCTTTATTTATGGTTATTTAAGTCTGCGTTATGTAACGGTTTGATGATCCTTGTCACATATTTATTTAGGTTTTTTGTGTATTTATTGTCAAAATAAATAAATAAAAAAGATTTTGTCGCTGTGTTCTTTCAAATAGAAAATTATTTCACTGCATGTTCATGAAGAATAAGACAAAGCAACAGTACTGTTCATCCAATCATCATTTTAATGTTTGCATGAAAACATGGTGACTATGAGAACATCCTGTGTTCCTGGGTTCCTCTTCT
This sequence comes from Garcialebias charrua, assembly GCA_038048925.1. Taxonomy (NCBI): domain Eukaryota; kingdom Metazoa; phylum Chordata; class Actinopteri; order Cyprinodontiformes; family Rivulidae; genus Garcialebias; species Garcialebias charrua. The sequence continues at coordinate 8,034 of JBBPBX010071974.1, forward strand.
TCGGACGTAGAAGTACACCTCTGGGTGTAAAATCCTCATCGGAAGCCCATCATCGACAATGTTTCAAAACTGCATAACACAGATAAAATGTAACACAAAGTAAGAGCTACACATAACTTATTGAAAGGGTTATACATAATTTACGATACTTTATTACAAATACGCAAAGATTTGAGAGTAGTCTATCCTTACCGGTGTTTTGACTGCGCCGACGCCATTACAACTGTGTTTAGATGCATGCGCGTTCACGAGACAGCCAAGCTGTGGAGGAGGAGCTAAGGAGGCGGAGTTTCAGGTCACCCAGAGTGCAAGGGGGAGGAGGGAGAAAGGTCTCTGTTCAAAATTTTTCTAAGTTTCAGGGCTTTGCAGAAATCGCAGATAGTACCTTTAAGTGCTCTGTGTGTCAATGCGTGTTCTAAGCCCCATTACTATACTGTAATGTAGTTCACTTCGCCTATCCTAACACAGTACCCTACATAAATATCAAAAAAACACATACAGTACATTTAGAGACAATTTAGAGACAATTACAGTAAATCAAAAAATAAAATCTTACTTTGAGCTGGTCAAGCCTGTCTCCGTCTGTTTGCATGTTAGCTCTTGCAGGTCCGAGTTCTGCATTTTCGTGCTGCTCCACGCGGTCCAAACTGTTTACAAGAAGGACTGTTAGCATGTTAACTCCATACATAATGAAGGGAAAAAGAGTGAATAACTTACTGCGCCGTTTCTTCGCTGTGTCCATCCAAAAGGCCGCACCTCGTTAGCATTTTAGCTCCGCTATTAGCTGCGTTTGTTAGCATTAGCACCTCCAAAAGGCATCCGCAGCTGTTTCTTGTTCTCTGCGTTTTAGCATGATAGATCGGTGTCCATCCAACATCTGAGCTGCCAGTCGGACATTGATGCGAGCTCCCGGCCGCCGCCTGTCGGCTCCGTGCCCCCGGTGGGGCCTTAGCATCTACCCGTTCATGCTACAGCAAGGCCTGTTATTAGCATGTTAGCTCGTTGCTACTCAGGTCCGGCTCGCTGACGCTGTCTGCTGCTTCACGCGGTCAACAGCGTCGTTTTCATTCGCCCATCCGTCCCTCAGCACAACCGCCGTTCATCTACATCTCATGTATCCGTGCGCAGGAACCTCTTAGCGGACACGGACGGTCCGACTGTCGAAGCTGGAGAGCAACCGAAGCTAACCAAAACATGGCGGCACTGCCGAAAACTGACTGCTGCCGGAAACTGGCGGAAACTGTGGGAAACTGCCGGAAACTCTGTTTTTTTTACAAGCCCAAAACCAGAAAAGTTGGCACGTTGTGGAAATCGCAAATAAAAACAGAATACAATGACTTGCAAATCTTTTTCAACCTATATTCAATTGAACACACTGCAAAGACCACATACTTAACGTTCGAACTGGTAAACTTTGTTATTTTTTGCAATTATTAGCTCATTTGGAATTTGATGCCTGCAACATGTTTCAAAAAAGCTGGCACAAGTGACAAAGAAGACAGAGAAATTTGAGGAATGCTCATCAAACACTTATTTGGAATATCCCACAGGTGAACATGCAAATTGGGAACAGGTGGGTGCCATGATTGGGTATAAAAGCAGCTTCCTTGACATGCTCAGTCATCCACATAGAAGGATGGGGCGAGGGTCACCACTCTGTGAACAAATGCGTGGGCAAATTGTCGAACAGTTCAAGAACAACTTTTCTCAACGAGCTATTGCAAGGAATTTAGGAATTTCACCATCTACGGTCCGTAATATCATCAAAAGGTTCAGAGAATCTGGAGAAATCACTACACGTAAGGGGCAAGGCCGAAAACCAACATTGAATGCCCGTGACCTTCGATCCCTCAGGCGGTACTGCATCAAAAACCGACATCAGTGTGTAAAAGATATCACCACATGGGCTCAGGAATACTTCAGAAAACCACTGTCAGTAACTACAGTTCGTCGCTACATCTGTAAGTGCAAGTTAAAGCTCTACTATGCAAAGCAAAAGCCATTCATCAACAAGATCCAGAAACGCCGCCGGCTTTGCTGGGCCCGAGCTCATCTGAGATGGACTGATGCAAAGTGGAAAAGTGTTCTGTGGTCTGATGAGTCCACATTTCAAATTGTCTTTGGAAACTGTGGACGTCGTGTCTTACGGACCAAAGAGGAAAAGAACCATCAGGACTGTTATAGGCGCAAAGTTCAAAAGCCAGCATCTGTGATGGTATGGGGGTGCATTAGTGCCCAAGGCATGGGTAACTTACACATCTGTGAAGGCACCATTAATGCTGAAAGGTACATACAGGTTTTGGAGCAACATATGCTGCCATCCAAGCGACGTCTTTTTCATGGACGCCCCAGCTTATTTCAGCAAGACAATGCCAAGCCACATTCTGCACGTGTTACAACAGCGTGGCTTCGTAGCAAAAGAGTGCGGGTCCTCCCCTGGCCTGCCTGCAGTCCAGACCTGTCCCCCATTGAAAATGTGTGGCGCATTATGAAACGTAAAATACGACAACGGAGACCCCGGACTGTTGAACAACTTAAGCTGTACATCAAGCAAGAATGGGGAAGAATTCCACCTGAAAAGCTTCAAAAATTGGTCTCCTCAGTTCCCAAACGTTTACTGAGTGTTGTTAAAAGGAAAGGCGATGTAACACAGTGGTAAATATGTCCCTGTGCCAACTTTTTTGCAATGTGTTGCTGCCATTGAATTCTAAGTTAATGGTTATTTGCAAAACAAAATAAAGTTTCTCCGTTCGAACATTAAATATATTGTCTTTGCATTCTATTCAGTTGAATATGGGTTGAAAAAGATTTGCAAGTCATTGTATTCTGTTTTTATTTGCGATTTGCACAACGTGCCAACTTTTCTGGTTTTGGGCTTGTATATAAATAATGTCCAAACATAACAAAATAAAATTTGGCACACCTAAAACAATTAAAAGTAAAATTGAATTTATACATGAGTTTGTAATAATTGATGTGAACATGTATGATTTGGAAATGTAATTATCAATACAGAACAAGGAGCTTCATTGATCACGTTGACTATCATCATTACATTTTAACACATTTACTATGTAAAAATTAATTTGAACTCAAGGTGGTGTGAAACATGAATAAAGTTTAGATTTTTTTACTATTATTTTTTTAATTTGAGCTAAGTTTGTGTGTGCTTTTACTGGTAATGTATACCCATAGTAATTCACAGCCCAGGTCCAGGTTGAGAAATGCGTTTAAGACAATAAAAGTGCACTGTGTACTCAAGACCATGTTTATTGTTGTGTTTATTAATATATTGTATATTTATTAGGGCTTGAGGAAGTGCTAAATAATCCATAGTTATACCTTTGGCGTCTCCCTACAACACACGTTTTCTATAGGGGAAAGGAAGCTGCAGTGACCACTTTCAATTTAATTTCATATTTTTATTAATTATGATGTGTTCGGAACTCCGAATTGTCGTAAGTCGTGGGCGTCGAGGACCACCTGTATTTTCAATGCCTCGTAGCTCATCTTCACTGTCAGAATAACGTAGAAGTAGATGTCTCTTTAGCGTTTTCGCCATGCTCTCATTCTTAAAGCCATCACAATTCTGTTGTGCTTCTGAAAGATGGAAACATTTTTTCACTGTCACACTTTATACAGACAAGTGATCAGTGTCTATTGGAAAATATGGTAATTCCACAGTGCAGAAGTTGGCCAGATGTTCTCTAATCAGAACTGAACTGAGCTTTTATGTCAACCATCCACTTTCCCACTGGCTTTCACAAAGCTATATATGCAACTCAGATAGTTACACCATGTATGTACTGTGTATACAGTATACAATGTCCACTGTCCAGCTCGACTGTATGTCGGCTACTGAACACACATTACTGTAAATGATTAAATGTAATCTGCATGTGAGCATGGAATTAATTTTAGGTTTATGGATTGATGAGGAATTATTTTATTTAGGTAACAAATGAGGTTACACGTCTGAAAAAACTACATTTATTGTTATGTGAAGAATTTTGCAATGCCTGTTATCAACATACAGTATATGTATTCATACACATATAATGTATATGAACCTTTTCAAAACAATCATTTAGGGGTTAAAAAAATCTGTATTATGAACTGGGGTTATGTGAAAAGACTACCGGTACTAAGTATTGTCATTTATTCTAAAATATAATGTGCAATTTATGTAATATGTTGATGGGGAGGCCGTGTCGTAGTGGTAATTGCAGTCGTCCCCCGATTGGAAGGTTGGAGGTTCGAATCCCGGTTCCCCACACCATGTGTCGTTGTGTCCCTGGGCAAGACACTTAACCCCAAGTTGCTCCCGGTAGGACTGGAAGGCATCTTGCATGGCAGTCTACCGCTACTGGTGTATGAATGTGTGTATGAATGGGTGGATGGTTGGTATTGTAAAGCGCTTTGGGGTCCCTCATATGGGGCTGGAAAGTGCTATATAAATAAGCTCCATTTACTATTTAAGTTCCATTTGATTGTGTGCGGAATTAAAAGTATTGCTACAAAATAATGGAATACGTTGTCATTTTATGTATGCAAGATTAAATACTTCCATTAAATTATTATATTTTACAAAATTACTAAAGTTGGCCCAAAATTTAGTTGTCAGTATGTGTTAAAATTGTGTTTTTGTTAACGTGTGTTTACCCAGTGATTTTAATTTTGGATTGGGTTGCAGTCTATGTATGTCTCACATTTGTGACATCAGTACCTGTACATTTTCTATAGTACTTAAGTATTTTTGTTTCATGGGTGATTGCCCTACTCATATAAGTTTAATAGTACATTTTCCTACTAAGGATATTGTATGTGAAATTACTGTCATATATTGTTCTTATAAGTATACAAATTATATATGTTTCATTTTATACAAATTTACTAAGGATCTTATACCTGGTTTCAATGCATTATACAAAAAATATAAGTTTCAAACAGAACATATAAAAACTTTATAAAATTTATATATATCTTTTCCGTATGGGACCAGTCTGTGTAACCCACCAATCGAGCTGTGCTGAAAATTTTTTTACATTTATTTGGTAAGTAATTACGGAAGGGCATTGCATTCAACCATGAAAATATTTTTTTGGAGCTTATGTAGTAAAAACGTGATAATTATGTAGTAAAAACGTGATAATTATGTAGTAAAAACGTGATACTAAGTAGTAATAACGTGATACTATGTAGTAAAAACGTGATACTATGTAGTAAAAACGTGATAATTATGTAGTAAAAACGTGATACTAAGTAGTAAAAACGTGATACTATGTAGTGAAAACGTGATACTATGTAGTAAAAACGTGATAATTATGTAGTAAAAACGTGATACTAAGTAGTAAAAACGTGATACTTATGTAGTTAAAATGCGATAACAATTCAGGAGGAGCGTTTCCTTTAAATAGAGTAGACCTGCAGACTTCTACATATATCAGATGGGACAATGGTTAAGACCGTTGCCTTTCATGCAGATGACGCAGGTTCGAGTCCAACCTGGTCTGACTGATTTTTTTTTTTCTTCTTTGGATTATTTATATAATAATATTTATGCTGAAAATACTTTGCTTATCAGCGTGATTGGGGTGTAATGTGGTTAAGTGACGTCTTAATTTATTAGGCTTCATGCTGTCCGCTGCTAATATTTTAAGACATAACAGACACACCGGTCTTTCCTCATCTCCCACCTTCGTCACAGTGAAGCCAAGGCTAAATACGCTTTCTTATTATCTTCGTCTGTCTTCGCCTTTCTTTTCATCCCTGTTAAATATTTCTCCATGCTGTATCTTCACTGCACTTTCTAAAACTTCTCATGCGCTGCTGTGGCTTCTTACTCTGTGAAAAAACTTCTGTGCGCTCAGTCTGACAATAACAGCGCCACTGCCCCTACTGGCGCGGATGTGTAATTACACTTACCATTTCATACAGTTCAATACAGTATTACAAACCTATCAAAAGTAATGGCAAAAGACTGAAAATAGTTTATATATTTACAATAAATGCATGTACAAATAAGCTAACAGGGAGTGCCTGTATGTTGTTGTTTTTTTAATTTCGTTTTACGCAAGTTGAAGCAGTTGAAAGACTTCAGCTGGCTTAAAATTTGTTTACAGAACTCCTTTGGTTTTTTTATTTTTTTTTATTTTTTGGATGTGGGGCCCACATCCGATTGGCGGGCAGGAACATCTTGTGAAGGTCTCCCAAGAAGCAGTCTACACTTGTAAACATGTAGGTCAACTAAGGGTAATCATTGCTGTGAATAATCACGAAGTTGCTGCTGATCTGTTCATGTTGCTGTGTTCGTTCGTGCACACCTGCTAGCTCATACAAACTCATGATTGTACTGCTATTCATGTGATGTTTCTATGCTGTTAGTGCCTATATAAGGAAAATTTAACTTAGTTCATATCTTATATGTTACAGTTTTTCTATTACATTTTATTGTTTTATGTAATTGGGACCGTGTGTACATAATCTCGCTGCACTGCACACATCCCATTGCGAACAACAATAAAGAATCTCTGTAAAAAAAAATAAAAAAAACCAAAGGAGTTCTGTAAACAAATTTTAAGCCAGCTGAAGTCTTTCAACTGCTTCAACTTGCGTAAAACGAAATTAAAAAAACAACAACATACAGGCACTCCCTGTTAGCTTATTTGTACATGCATTTATTGTAAATATATAAACTATTTTCAGTCTTTTGCCATTACTTTTGATAGGTTTGTAATACTGTATTGAACTGTATGAAATGGTAAGTGTAATTACACATCCGCGCCAGTAGGGGCAGTGGCGCTGTTATTGTCAGACTGAGCGCACAGAAGTTTTTTCACAGAGTAAGAAGCCACAGCAGCGCATGAGAAGTTTTAGAAAGTGCAGTGAAGATACAGCATGGAGAAATATTTAACAGGGATGAAAAGAAAGGCGAAGACAGACGAAGATAATAAGAAAGCGTATTTAGCCTTGGCTTCACTGTGACGAAGGTGGGAGATGAGGAAAGACCGGTGTGTCTGTTATGTCTTAAAATATTAGCAGCGGACAGCATGAAGCCTAATAAATTAAGACGTCACTTAACCACATTACACCCCAATCACGCTGATAAGCAAAGTATTTTCAGCATAAATATTATTATATAAATAATCCAAAGAAGAAAAAAAAAAATCAGTCAGACCAGGTTGGACTCGAACCTGCGTCATCTGCATGAAAGGCAACGGTCTTAACCATTGTCCCATCTGATATATGTAGAAGTCTGCAGGTCTACTCTATTTAAAGGAAACGCTCCTCCTGAATTGTTATCGCATTTTAACTACATAAGTATCACGTTTTTACTACTTAGTATCACGTTTTTACTACATAATTATCACGTTTTTACTACATAGTATCACGTTTTCACTACATAGTATCACGTTTTTACTACTTAGTATCACGTTTTTACTACATAATTATCACGTTTTTACTACATAGTATCACGTTTTTACTACATAGTATCACGTTATTACTACTTAGTATCACGTTTTTACTACATAATTATCACGTTTTTACTACATAATTATCACGTTTTTACTACATAAGCTCCAAAAAAATATTTTCATGGTTGAATGCAATGCCCTTCCGTAAGTAATAATGATATCTAGCTAATAATATTAATTATTAATAGTAACTGAAAATCATTCTTACCTTAATGATGACTAATATAGCCATGGAGTAATCTCTGGGTCTCTGAACAGCTGACCATTGATGTACAGTTTGTCCACCGAGATTGCAGCTCTTCTACCTTCATTTAAATTTTGTTTCCTAATCGGGAACAGAACGCGCCTTCTGCTTAAAATCTCTGCCGGGAATTGATCATTCATGCTGAAATTGGTGTCACGTAGTTCCCTACCTCGGCTTTTTACCTGCATTTTTTGTTTATAGTGTTCAAATCTGGCTACAATCGGCCGCGGCCTAGTGTCCCCAGCTTTCTTACCTCCGAGGCGGTGAACTCTGTGAAAAGTGATGGAATTAACCACATCACTCGTCAACTTCAGCTGAGTCTGCATGAAGGCCCGAACCGAGGTTTCGACGTCTTCATCTGTTTTCTCTGAGATTCCAGAGAAGACCATGTTTTCCCGCATGCTCCGGGATTGAATCTCCAGTATAGATTCTTTAAATTTTCTATTATCACCGGATAGCTGTGATACCTCTTCGGTGAGCGTTTTAACCGTTCCCCTCAGCTGCTGGTTTTCACTAGCGAGCGATGCTACTTGTTGCTGGCTGAACTCCAAAGAAATTTTCAAGTCTTGGAATTCCTTGTGTAGCAATTCCACCAGTGCTAAACGAGCGTCCAAGCTAGTTAATTTCCCGTCAATCGACTCCAGGATCTCTTTAAAGCCCGAACTATCAGTAGACGGTGAAGAAGCGCTATCTAAACTACCGTGTCTGTGCCTTTTAGCATTCGGGGTGCTAGCAGCGGCACCGGAAGTAGCATTAGATTTTCCCATGACAACACTTTCGTAACACTCGTCTACAAACAATTCCAGACTTTGCAAAGTTTCTTCTTCCAGCTTGTTCGATGAGAAAAAATCAGTTAATAGTATTTAATAATACTAACGACTTTTAAACAATATTACATTTAATTATTTCGTTTTTTATTTTATTTATTTTATACTACATTTAATTAAATCTCTCTAGATCATTTTATTTTAAATCATATAAATATTAACTTACCCAAGCTTTATCATACTCACGCACAGTTTTTTCCTCTAACTTCTCAGCAACAGCTCATTGCAGCTCCACACTGTCACACCTGCAGCTTTCCGGACTTTTGAGCCACACAACTGTCTGCATCCAAACCTTTATTTCCTACTTCATACCTATTGTTGTCTAATAATAATTGGGTAATGCATCCCTACAGAGTGCAGTAATGACCAATGATGCAATGTGCATGTGTGTTTCTGTCAATCCCACTTTTAAAAGTCAAAATTAAGACTAATGTGTTAGTACTCTTAAAATAATCATTAGAAATCAATCTCTAAAATGACTTAAAATTGCCAACACTGTTTATTTCATACATAAAAGGAGAGTGCATTATTTTTTTTGTTTTTGTTTTGCAAAACAACTTTTCCCTCAAAACTGTCTGTCGTTTGGAAAATAACCAACTTAATCCTCAATAATTTTGCATCACATGGTTGTTATGATTGTGAGTAGGAGTCATGAAACCACTTCTTAAAGGGGGCCTGTTACAATTCAGAAAGCCATTTTTATGTGTGCACATGAAGGACCTTCAGATATAATAATTCTACTTGATATCTTAAAAGCTTGAACATCAGAACAGGTCTTGAATTGATATTCTCCAGATCTATTGGATCAAAACAGAGGAATGTAATTTTGAGTAATAATTTTAAGTATGTTTAAAGTTTGATGACAAAGACTGATGTATGACTCTACATTGTCCCCACTTGTAATTTACAACCTGATTCCATGGCTGGCGAATTGCAAACAACAACGTCCATGCATCAGATGAATTCCAACAAATGTTGAGGTAGATTCTGAAGAGTCAAAATTAACAATTCCAAGGAAGGAAAAAGAAAAATCAGGGGTATTCCATATGAAGTCTCAGGGGTCCTCAAATATTTTGGTACCTTCGAAGTGAAGTTGTTTGATTGTATTTGCATCTGGTTCTAAGGTGAAGTTCCTAAAGAAAGCAGGTACCTTGAGGATTGCCTCATATTGATCTGGGTTTAGGTAGTAAAAACTACTTTGTCAATGTGAACTATAGCACCCTCTGGAACTGTAATCCACATTTTCATTCAACCTTCATTTATACAGGTTAGTCCCAATGAGCTGCAGGGACTCATTTACAAGAGGGACCTTATTTTAACAAAGCGTGATGACAACAGTAGACAACAATGACAACATTAGACAATTATAAAATAAAGCATACAAACTGAACAGAACAAATGAGAGAAAATGGTATTAAAACAAATACAGCGAGGTTGTAAAGCGATGTAGAATACTAAAAACAGGAACATGTATTGGTTTTTGCCAAGAACTTAGCAGATGTTTGAAGTCATTTAGAGAGGTCAAGGGTGAGAGCTTCAGATTTTTTTGCAAGATATTCCAGGACAGGAGCGGAGTAGGGTAAGTTACTTTTGGCTAGTTCA
>JBBPBX010071975.1:6231-18181 GCA_038048925.1 Garcialebias charrua
TATATATATATATATATATATATATATATATATATATATATATATATATATATATATATATATATATTTTTTTTCTCTCTCTTTTGTTTTCTATTGTTTATTGTTTGATTGTTTATTGTTTAAGGAAATTCTACCATTGCTGTTCATTGTTCTTTAGTTTTAGCAGGTCGCTTTCGTAAATGAGCCCATGAGGTTCAAAAGATTTACCTGACTAAATAAAGGTTGAATGAATGAATGTCACCCTAAGGCTTAATCCCGCATACATCCCCAAGGTCTTGACTTTAAGCCACAGGAGTCTGGACTTTGATCTCCTCCTTTCCACCTGCTCCTGTCCTCACTCAGGAACAGGAAAGGCTGAAGGCTCTCTGCCCCGTGAGAGCTTTACGCACTTACATGCAGAGAACAGCCGAATGGAGAAAGTCAAATCAACTGTTCGTGTGCTTTGCAGCACCTGCTACCGGAAAGGCCCTATCAAAACAACGCCTCTCACACTGGGTGACTGAGGCCATTAAAAGGGCGTACAGTTGCAAAGGTCAACAGATGCCCTCTGGAGTGCACGCTCACTCTACTCGGGGCTTGGCCACTTCATGGTCACTGTTCAAGGGTGTACCAGTTGCAGACATTTGTGCTGCGGCGAACTGGAGCTCAATAAACACTTTTGCAAAGCATTACAGTTTGGATGTTACTGCGTGTGATGTCACTCAGGCTGTCCTTTCTAACACACAGTAGAAAGTAGCCTTGAGATGCCTGCTGATCAAGGGCAGACGTTCACACTAGCATGCATTTTACTGAGCATTTCAAGGGCGTGAATGAATTACGTTCCCATAGCATATGTTGCACCGAGAGAACATGACTGAAAGGGAACTGAAAGTTATGCACCATAACTCATGTTCCCTGAAGGAAGGGAACAAGGTGCAACATATCTGGCCCTTTTCAATGCTGAAAGCTCGATGAAGTGCAATTTTGGAGAAAGATGGATGGGCGTCAGCGGCTAAAATAACCAGAGGGCGGGGCCTCTGACGCAACGCTGACGCCCTTGCCGTAAAGGCGTGAATGTATTCCTTCAGGTAATCGCGCGGGGGCGCAATTCCCATAGCATATGTTGCACCTCGTTCCCTTCCTTCAGGGAACATGAATTATGGTGCATAACTTTCAGATTTTTATTTCAAATAAATGATTTTGAATTACTGTATTTAGAACCTGCTGCACCTTTATGCAGCCCACATCTGCAGGAAAAAAATCCTCCTGCAGCTGATCAGCTGATCTCCACTCTGCAGCGGAAACGTGGGCGTGGCCGAGAGTGCTGACAGGTGGATGAAATCATGACATGCTGTGCTCTTGTAGAGTGTTTAGAGTTTAGAAACATTGTTTAGAATATTACAAGAGTGTGGGAAGTGTTTAAAAAGCCTTTATATGTTTTTTCTCAACCTTTATTTATACATGTTAATCCCATTGAGCCTCGGGGACTCATTTACAGAAACTTTTTATGTTTGTTTAAGTTAATGAAATATGTGGTAATAATAATAATAGCTTAACAGAAAATTAAGCATATTTAACATCCCTTAAATATGATACAAGAGGTATATTATAGTCTGTAATTTTAGCGTTTTTGTTTAAATTGTGGGCTACAGTAAGCTGGCTGTAGCAGCTGCTACTGCATGTTTGTCCTCCTACTTGTTAAGGTAAGTGGAGGCATGTTTGATCTCCATTTCTGTTATAGTAGCCAATATCAGCCAATTAAAATTGATCAGCAGATTAATTGATCTCTACTTTTTAATACAATGCAGAAATGATTTGGTCTTGTCTACATATTTTAATTATTCTTTGTGTTGAGCTATTGCCTATGTGTCACTTTGGTATAAAAATAAAATTTTCTTATGAAAAATAGAACAATAGATCATTTTGACTTGCAAATGTTTTCAGGTACATCCTATACATTAGCTCCAAAGTTTTCCTCAGATCATTTTATATCTGTGTAATAACTTGACGAGTACACAATCTAGAAGCAAAGTTACAGTACAGCTCTATTTCTTTATCAGACATTGTCTGTTGAAGCAGCTGTGTTTTGTTCAATTAATCTACTTATATAGCACCAAATCACAACAGCAGTAATTTCGGGGCACTGAGCAGAAACATTTATATATATAAATAATAAGTTAGCACCATTTATCTGAGGAGCAGACTGCTTTGAGTTTAACTTCATCGCTGACACTCATCTTGAGAAAGCATAAGATGACAGTGGAAAGGAAAAACAACTCCCTCATGAGGAAGAAACCTTTAGCAGAACCAGGCTCAGGACAAGCGGCCGTCTGCTTTGACCGGCTGGGTTTGAGAGGATAAGAAGGAGGAACAGATACACAACACAGCTCTGTTCATCAGGCAGTCAGAATGCTAAACACTCTGCCTGCTCTGCCTCCCCTCCCATTTGAACTGCCTTAACACAAAAAACTTTCTCACACATTACCACTCAACACAAAGATTTTAACACTGGACTCTGTGTCATCAAACGGGTTATTCACTAAACTCTCGGTCATGTGCTCATTCAGTTTGCACTACTTCTCATATTTGCACTAATGTTTGTATTACATTACTGCCTATAGTCATACTACTGTTTACATTCACTGTTTACATTTATTAATACTGTTTACATTTATTACTACTGTTTACATTTATTACTACTGTTTACATTTACACTACTTTTATATCTACACTACTGCTGATACATATACAGTATTCTCTGACTAGCCTTATTTAAGGATGCCCAATGTGCCTTATGTGCCTTACTGCATATGCCACTTTGCCTCTATACCAACATCAACTACCTCATACATATACTGTGTACATTAACTCATATGCTGCTTTGCCACTCTTTGCAAATGTCAATGCTAGAACCTTCAGTTTATTTTATAGATATACTTTTTATACTTTTTATACTACTATGCAAAAACTCAGGACAGTATTACACTTTTATTATTTCATTTTATGCTTATGTTCATTAAATGTTTAGTGTTTTAGTGTTGGTGTAAATTTTCATACTTTTATACTACTATGCAAAAACTCAGGACAGTGTTACACTTTTACTATTTTATGCTTATGTTTATTAAATGTTTCAGTGTTTTAGTGTTTAAATGGTTACTGTTGCACCGAGGGACTGAGAGAAACGCAATTTCAATCCTGTGTATGTCCTGTACATATTGCAGTTCTGACAATAAAGTTGACTTTGACTTTGACTTGACAATGGCAGGTGGAGAATCACATGTTAAGATAGAATATCAAATGAAAACTTTTCAGTTTTAACAATTCATGTAAGGAAATGAGGTCAATTTGTCCTCTAGTAGTCTAAGTCTATAGCAGCATAACAAGCCAACCCTACCTATAGGATTTATCAAAAAGGAAAGTCTTAAGTCCAGTCTTAAAAGTGGACAATGTGTCACGCTTGCGGACAGAAACTGGAAGTTGGGTCCACAAGAGCCTGATAACTGAACCAAATCAGAAACATCTTTGTTCTCTTACCTGGGACTTTAATAGTGCCGGTGCGTGCTGGTGGCTGGCTCGTGTTCCCAGACTAAAAGAGGAGAAACAGAAACTTCAGCAGGTTGGCTCACATGTCTTCTTGTGCACTTCAAGGCAAACTGTTCAACACAATGTTTCCACGGTGGAAATTTTTTGAGTGAGTAACTGGAATACAGAAGATGTCTGAACCAAGCCTGAGTCATCACAGAGTCCTGGCTGCATGACATGCTGACGGATCGCAACCCAGCTGACAACGAACAGGTGCTTTTTCATTTTAACAACACGTTTAAGTCAAAAAAATAGAACGTGACGCTGTTTACTATGAAGCGTGCCCAAAGCTTCATGGTCGTGCAGGAAAATGATCAAAGTCCTCCTGGATAGAAGAAAGAGAAAAGATCCAATCCAGCTTGAGACAGGTTGACTCACTTGCAGGGTGTCCTTTGGTGGTAGAAGCATCACAAAGTTGTCGGGAAAGAAGCCGCGGCGTCCGTTCAGCTCTCCCTCCCACCAGCCTTCATCTTCTGTTTCCTTCAGATGCAGATGAAAGCGTCACATTAAAGGCTCCAACATGACTCCGTCCTTTGGGACGTGAAATTAGCAGGAGGTTGACAAAAGGTCAAGCAAAACTTTATGCATGTCTGAGGTACATCTTTCTTTTAGTCTTGTAGTACTGTATTTGGGCTTTTTTTTTGTTAAACTGACTTATTTTGAAGCGTGTAAGACCTGCATTACAGTGGCTGAACAGTGCAATCGTGCTGCAAACACATGAATGATGCAAAGTTCAAAACACACACACACGTAAAAAATAATAAATGCAACAGAAAAGTTCTGCAATCACAGAAAATAGAAAAAAGAAAAAACACACAACCAACAAAACATCCATCCAGCCAGCTATTATCTTTACTTTCTCAGGTTGTGGGGGGTCACTGGTGCCCATATCCAGCCATCACTGTGTGAGAGACAGAGGACACCCTGGACCAGGGGTCTGCAACCTGCGGCTCTGGAGCCACATGTGGCTCTTTGGTCCCTCTGCAGCGGCTCTTTCAGGCTTTGATCAAAACTAACTTTAAACTGAAATTTATTGGTTCTTATAACAAAAGGGGCTCGGTTTAGCAGTTTGTCATTTCCTTTGTGAATACTAGAACTAATAGGAGTAAAACATACTTTTAACTTTATTTATTTGAAGTAGGATACTTAATTTTTCCACAATTTTTTTTTATCTGGACCTGCATAGTTCATTGTAACTTAACATTAATTTTTCCTTCTTTGCAAGAATCTTGCCTTATTTTATCTTAAAATGTAAAAATATAACCAAATGTTAAAATTCGTAATATATTTTCAGCTTTACAATGGCCAGAAAACTACCATACAGGCCAGAAAAGTGTCCGCCAACAAACTTAGCCTCCTATGACCTGGCATCCACATACATTATAGGAATTAATAATGCATGTCATGCAAGAGTTCGGGTCTTAGGTTAAAGTGGTCTGCCGGCCACCAGTTGAGAATCCCAGTTGTAGCAGGTTTTGTGGCTCTGGACACATTTAATTTAGTGAACAAAGGGGCAGAAATGGCTCTTTTGATCGTAAAGGTTGCAGACCCCTGCCCTGGACAGATCTCCAGTCCATCACAGGGACACATAAAGACAAACGAGACAAACAACCATTCACTCTCACACCTAGGGACAGTTTAGAACAAATGTGTCACACTCAAGGCCCGGGAACCAAATGTGGCCCTCGTTGACATCTTATCTGGCCCCCAAGATGATAATAATAATAATAATAATTAATTCAATTTATAACGCACTTTTCATTACTGAAAATCTCAAAGTGCTACACATATATTGAATGCTACACACATTCATAAACCGGTGGCGGCAGACTACCATGCAAGGTGCTTTCCAGTCCTACCGGGAGCAACTCAGGGTTAAGTGTCTTGCCCAAGGACACAACGACACATGGTGCGGGTCCCGGGAGTCGAACCGCCAACTTTCCGATCGGGAGACGACTGCCATTACCACTACGCCACGGCCGCCCTGATGATATGTGAAACGTAACCATCTCTGGAATTTTTTTCAGTAATCTTTGATTATGATGTTGAAAGCACAACAGAGAACATCAAATGAGACCAATCAAACTCTTGTTGAGGAGCCTGTGACCAAGAAAATATGCTGGGTATCTGATTTGAGTTCATGTAGATTCTGAAACTGGCCCTTAGTTTGAAAAAGGTTTTAATTTTGGCCCCATTTTGTAAGTGAGTTTGACACACCTGGTTTAGGGTTACCAGTCAGCCTAACATGTGTCACTGTGCCGCCAACACCAGCAAAACAAATGCAAAGGAAAAAAATGCTGCAAATACCAACCCCCCCTCTGCAAGTAAGAAACGCCACAAGCTTACTACACAAATCAGAAATGTACCAGACCTTGAGGGGGACTCGACCACTAATAAGTCATGTGGGACCAAACCTCCTGACTAACGGGATGCTCAGAAGAAATTTGGAGGGACGAAAGACATACAGTACTTAAGTTGTTAGTTTTTTTGTTTTTACTATTTGCAGCATTTTTCCTTTGCATTTATTTGTTGTTTTTCTGTTGTCTTTGATTTTTTTTTGTGTGTGTGTATTTTGGCCTTTGCATCATTCATGTGTGTGCAGAGCGTTTTGCTGTTTGCTGTTTTTTCTGTATTAGGAAAACCTTTCACGAACAGATTAAATAAAACCCTTGGATGTACACAACGGATCAACTTTTAGTCATTATTCAAAATGGCTGCCACAACTAAGTAATCTTAGGATAACCAAATACAACAATAATAATAATAATAATAATAATAATAATAATAATAATAATAATAATAATAATAATAATAATAATAATAATAATAATAATATTGGTTTTTACAGCTGATGAGCTAAAAATTTGTCATGGTAGTAGCTGAGAGTCATTCCCAACATAAAACGCTGTGCATTTTCTGATCGTGCAAGATTTCGTTTCAAAACTTTGCCATTAACTAATACGGTTAACTCTGGATGTCTGTTGGCAAAATAGCTCCTAAACCACAGAACATGTTTTAATGAAACAGTCATAAACTAATCAATGGGTCTTGATTTGCTGCTCATCAACTTTTGGAGTCCCCTTATTTCAAGATGGCTGCCACAGCCTTAGTTGACGCATAAATGGCTCTAAGGCAGTCCATTTTACTGAGCTAAAATTTGGGGTGGTGGTTGCTGAGTGTCATTACAAACAAATACTCAAAGTGCTACTCCTTGCACATCGTTCCTTCTTTATTATATGTTGACACCAACCCTGTTTGTTAGCCAAAGTTCTTATGAACCATTGGACATATTAACTTTAACGCTCAATAATAACACCCCACAGCCAATCAACAGTAGTCAACACAAAACTGGTTACTGTATACTCATTTGGTTTAAAGGATAACAAGCAAAATGTTTGGTGAGAGTAGCTGAGAGTCATGCTAAACACATTCTCTGAGGGCTAATGTATCGTGTAACATCCATCAAATACGTATTACGTCAAGCAAGCTTCGACTTAAAACGCTGCAATTGTGTTTTCACTTTGAGATCGTCTTAATTTAAAACCACAAAGGGATCACTTATTATTTTCCCAATACCAACAAAGAAATAAAACAGATCTTTATGAAAGAAGTGCGTGAAGATAACCTAAAGTTGTCTTGATGCCTGCTGGAGGACGTGGTTTCCTCGAAAGGAAAACAACTGGTTGGTCTGGTTCAACGGGCTGCACTGTACACCCAGCAGCATTGGGAAACACATGACTGTCAATCCAGTGACAGTAAAACCATGACAGGAAATAAAAATATATATATTTTAAAAAAACATGACCGGAAATGAAGCAAGGAAAAGGGTTCAAACCTTGTTCAGCAGCACCACAACATCTCCTTTTTTCAGATCCAGCTCATCCTCTGCTTTGGCTTTATAGTCAAACATGACTTGGCAACACTCAACAGCTGCGGGCGCAGGAGATGACGTCATTACTGTACGTGTTACAGAAACTGACCTGTATGTAGTATCTGAAGTCATGACGAATGAACTCAGCTGGTAATAACCGAGAACAGGTTGTGACTAATTGGAGACAAACGTTCATTCTTAAAGGGATTTCACTCTGATGTGATGTGTAACGTGATTAATCAAGACATTCTTGCCACGCCTAGGCTGTTCAGATGAAAGCTTGAGAATTACCACCTGTCATGTGATGTGCAGACTAAAAATAGATCTAAGTGTTTTCTCATTCTCGTCCTAAAAATAAAACCGGTCAGCTGCGTTCGTGAGCGGCGAACAAGGAGAACTTACTGGTTTTGACTTTGTGTCGCACACTTGCTCTCTAAAATTTAGTCATGAGAGGGAAAAATAATTAGTTACAACGAAACAGCTTTAAAAGTTTGAGGAACTTATTTGTGCTGGACGTACCTCCTTGGTGAACACGGCATCTGTTAGTTTAGGCCTCGTCTTGCCCTCGCTGTACCTTCCTTCTGTTAGGAAAATAATCACAGTCAGTTTAAAGTTTTACTTAGCAAAAGGGATTTTAAAATCACTACTTGGCCACTAACCTTTTGGGGATACGAAGATTTCTTTGACGAAATTGGATGGAAATGCTCCCAATTTGCCGTTTTTCAAACCCATCCACCATCCATCTTCAATCTGTCATGTGCAGATTGCAGATACATTTAAATAAGTGCAAAATAACAGGTAAATATTTTTCTAAGAAACCGCAGTCATAGACTCTGACTATCCTGCTTGCATTACAGATTACAAAATACTGTATGGCTTTAAAGTTTAAAGCCATATTTTTGTGTGAAAAACAAGAACACTTTTTTATTATTAGCTGCTGGATGGAGGAGTCAGGAGGTGGAGGAAACTGGCAGGTGTGACCAAAAACGTGCATGTCATGAAGGGCCAGAGACGTGAGCAGATGGGGGGCCAGTGGGGGCCGCTGATCATGTTACACAAGTGGACTTTACATTCATTTGAAATGCAGAAAAAAAAAAGTATTTCTATATATGTATATACCGGTATATTTTGGTCTAAAAGTTACTGATATTGTGGGCTTACTCTATTGTTTACATGTTTTCATCACATACATGACAATGAGACATTTAACATTGTTTGAAACAAAATTACTTCTTTAAACCTTGCAGAGTATGGAAAACTGGTTTGAGACAATAAAACGTTTTCTTCAACATTTTATTGAAAACCGTCATATTTACATTTCAAGCATACAAAGTTACCGGTAAGCATTGTGATTAATCTGATTAATCACAGCCCCCAGAGTGTGATTAATCAGATTAAAAATTTT
The DNA here is from genome assembly GCA_038048925.1 of Garcialebias charrua. Taxonomy (NCBI): domain Eukaryota; kingdom Metazoa; phylum Chordata; class Actinopteri; order Cyprinodontiformes; family Rivulidae; genus Garcialebias; species Garcialebias charrua. Next base: position 15,069 of record JBBPBX010071975.1, read on the forward strand.
AACCTTTTGACAGCTCTACTTTAAACTTAATCAGGTTTGGTAATAAACTACAGTAACGCTGTCGTTTTTCAGGGAAAACGGCATCAACACACAAAGAGTCAACTAATAAATGAAAATGGCGTTTGTTCCCCAACGACCTGATTATAATATAATACTCAGGGTTATGCTGCTGAGCAGCTTTAGGAACTGGAAGGGTGATGCCTTTTTCTCTGAGGAACTAAACAGGATATATTTAGCCGCATGATCCTAAACTAGGTCTCTTACGCCTTTAACTGACAGCAGTTTGTTTGCAGATGAACCAAAGTCAGACTAATGAGTTCAGATGTAATCATGAGTTGTGATGGGAGAGAATGGACCTCCGTACCTCTTTGATGACGTCTACAGTCTCACCAACAAGAAGCTCCAGCTCGTCTTCATTTTGGGGGTTGTATTGAAAGGTGACCTCGCATTTCCTCTTCATCCTGTTCTTACCTGAAAACAATTAAAGGTCACCAAAGAGACGCCTAAATAATCTAATCCCACAAAGTCACTGTTTGTGTTTAATCTGCTTCATTTCCATTCTCAATGCAGCAGGTTTAGGTGTGTATGTGTGTGTATGTGGTGTGTGAGACACGGATGTGGCTAGCATATATTTACAGTGTGCTTACTGGCCTCACTGTTTGAGATCATCCACCACAGTAACCACCAACTTCAACACTTTTTTTTTAGCGCACTGAAGGTAATTATAGAAAAACCAGTCCTGTCTAAATAGCTTCGTCATCCTATAGTTTATTTTCAGGTTTATTTTTGATTCTTTATTGCCTAAAAGTTGACATAATTTAGGCATATTATAAAATAACCGCTATAGCAGACGTTGCTGTAACTTTGGTTATATTTAAAAAGGCAGACGTCAGTGAACTGTGAACATTTGACTTTAAAATATTCATTACTTATAAAGAGTGTGAGGACCATTGAAAGTAACTGATGTTAAACAGACTTCTTTTGTCAAATGAAGCATTTTGAAGTAAAGATATTTGCCTTTTCATGCGAGAATTAGAATTAAATATATATATATTTTTAACTAATTTTAGTTGAGTGTTAACAGCTCTTTTTCTGCTTGAAGTATTCACAAGAAAAAAATGAAACAAGGGAGAACTTTAACTTGGCGTTATACTTTTTCTGAGGCTCCGGGGCTCCCTCGAGTCTTCACCCATTAAACACACTGGTACTTGCTGCAAGGATGGGGAAACAAAAGTGAGAAAAGCATTTAAAAAAATCACATAAACTGAGAGTAGATCTCTGTGGGATGTAAAGACTCTACATACTTTGACAAAATTGCTGGGAAAGATGCCTTTTTTCCCTCTCAGCTCTCCATGTAGCCATCCTTCTTCACTGGACACGGTGACGTTTTTCACCACATCCCCCAACCTCACTGTGAGCTCGTCGCTCGCGTTGCTCTCGAAGTCCACCAGCACCAGCACCTCTGCAGCAAATCCACAAATGGGGCAGAAAATCAGACTGGCTTTCTCAAAGGCCGCTGGTGCCTCACAAGTGATGCTTCCTGACGTTTCAAAACCCAAGACTAAACTCAGACCACTGGAGGCTACGCTGAAAGATAAAGACTGACAGTGCTGTCTTTTTGTTCACCAGTTAAACCAGATTCATGTCTGCATTTTCAAGCAGCAAGAATAGAATTTAGAGATTTGACAGGATAATTTAAAAAAACTGTCAGTGAGGCACTACTCAGAGAAATACAAGTACAGTACAGTACATCATGTTCATTCAGAGCTGTGCAGTAGTGTTTGTATGCCATTCCAAAACTTTATACTGTAATTCAGCAGTGGTCCTAGACACACTCAGCATTTTCTTGTATTTAAAGTTTAGCAACAAAATACAATGACCAAATTAAGACATTTAATTGGTTTATTAGCAAAGCAGACTCACCCATGGTTGTTTGAAATTGTTCCTCCTCTGATTAATCTATATTTCCTTCAGAAAGCAGCAAACAAAAACCCAAGAAGAAGAACTGAAAGGCCGTTCTGTTGTCTGACTGAGCGATATGGAAGCCAAGGCACTTCTTCCTCCTTGTCAAACATTACCATTGAGCAACATTTCCTTAGGCGAGTCATGACAAGTCAGCAGCAAGGAGTAGGCCGGGCTACAGAGCTGCGAGCTGCAGAGGAGGTGGAGAGACAGTCAAACAGGTGAGACAGGTTTACAATGAGAAAACCAGGGTATCATGAGGGATGTCATGATGCATGACAATAAGAACTTTCTGCTCTAAAATATTAGAATACAAGTGACTGAGTACATGATTACATTTTAGTCCTTCTTTTTGCTGTCATAAGTCTTTTAAGGTGTCATTTTTATAGATTTTAAACAACACTTTGTGTGTTAAATTTGAACCTGCTTCAGATTATCTACGTTTCAGGCAGGGATGTACTGTAATAAGTTACCAATTTGTTCCACAGCTCAGTCAATGATCCCAAACGTACATCAGAAGTACCGACACAATAATTTATTTTCAACTAGACGTGCTTTAAAGCATTTATGTAGACATGTAGGTGTAAACTTGTGTTTTCCTGCACAAACTGTTGCATTTTATCCACATGCAGCTGGATGAAAAGAAAAGCCAGAAATGAACACAGTGAAATGTAAATGTGACGAGTGGAGCTTATCAAAGTAACAGAAACATTTCAGGGAGTTGAGATTCTGGTCAGCTTGGCTCATAAATTGTGTAATCATTTCCTACAATGAAATTGACAGGCGTTGTTTTTCTTTCCTTTGATGTTTTATGATCCAATTTTCAACATTTTTATTAATTTTTGAAGGATAACTGCTAACAGTTGCACTGTGCCAATATTCTTTTGCATATTCAAGGCAATAGCCCCAAAACATTGTCATTTTAAATATTATTTTAACCTTTTTTTTTGTTTTTTGGATTCTGTTTGTTGTTGGTTTTGTTATAGTTATTGACCTACATTTTGAGACACTGCAAGAAAGTAACATTCATGTCTCTGTCTTTCACTTTCCATGAAAACTCAAAGCTAATAAGATAACGAGCTAGCTTCTTTTCATGCTGTCTCATTTTGGTGGAGATTAATGTGTGCCCACTGCCCACATATTAACTTCAT